>SJXQ01001565.1:309838-411550 GCA_006408695.1 Aepyceros melampus | reverse complement strand
TAATTATATTAGATCATTATAGATTTTATTTATTTCATTACTTATTATATAGAAATACATATAAATAATATGTCTGTGTTTCTTACAACTAGGTCATGTAGAAATTGGCTTTGGAACCGATAATTCCGTGCTCTTATAAATTTGTAGCTTTAGTCAGATATTGATGTGGTTTGTCCCTGGTTACAAAGACAACTGATAAATAATAGTGATGTGGCTCAGACGGTAAAGCGTCTGCCTGCAATGTGGGAGACCTCGGTTCGATTCCTGGGTTGGGAAGATCCCCTGGAGAAGGAAATGGCAATCCACTCCAGCACTCTTGCCTGGAAAATCCCATGGACGGAGGAGCCTGATAGGCTATAGTCCATGGGGTCGCAAAGAGTCGGACAGGACTGAGCGACTTCACTCACTCACTCACTCAAAGAGGAGATAACATTGTTGAAGTTGCTGTTTACTTAACTGCATGCTAGGCTCAGTTTACTTCCTATAGAAGGTCTGAAATTCGCTGGATGATTTGCTGGAAGTTTGGAACAAGAAATGTGCAAAGATAACTTTATAACCACCCCCTTCTGATTTGGCCACTTCGGATTTAGCCACTACCTCAGCTGCTCACAGGGTTTCCCAGGTGGTGCTAGCGGTAAAGAACCTGCTTTCCAGTGGCGGAAACATAAGAGACATGGGTTCAGTCCCTGGGTTGGGAGAAGGGAACGGCAGCCCACTCCAGTATTCTTGCCTGGGAAATCCAAAGGACAGAGAGGCTGACTGGCTACAGTCCATAGAGCCGCAAAGAGGCAAACACGACCGGAGTGACTTAGCACTCGCACACGCAGCTGTCACAGCTCCAAGCTGGGACTAAACATGAGCCACCTTTATATCTCCTGTGTATCTACTGAAGGGTCTTGTGTAAAGTGTATGTTTCATACATTTCGGTGAATGAATTGAAGAGTTTAGCTCTTTTGCTCCTATGACTTAGCAGACAACTTGATGGGAAGTCACAGCACACTCAGAATAAATATACATCTTGATACTACTTCTCACTTACAAACACCAATGGTAAAATTTAGAGTTTTTATTTGCTTAACAGATTGACGTGTCTTAATGTACTATACATTATGTCTTTTAATGTCTTTTATTCATTTTTCATATCAATCACAGAATAATTAAAAGGTATTTCTTTTTCTTAGTAAGTATCAAAACATTTCATAGTACCAGTTTACTCTGCAAAATTTTACATCATGAATAGGTGATCTTAATGGTCAGAGTCAAACCTAAAGTGCTGTAATCTGCTCTGTGGTAATATTTGCTTGATTACTTTACCAGATGGAAGCTCAGTTAAGCTTGTCTTTCTAAGCAATGCTTATTTTTTTATTCTATTATACAATTAGACCAAGTCTTGGGTGGGCAAGACTTCTGTTCCAAAGGAAAATTAGTCCCTAATTATGTCCAAATTTCCCAGTTCATAGTTCATCCTAGTTGTTATGAGGATTAACCTGGATCTCGTATATAACACAGTAATGCCTTATTTATCATTAGTACGTGAGGCCACTCCTTAGTTCTGTCCCGAGCTGCCCTATCCCCTTCTCTGCCCTCTTCACTGTACTCACATAGCTTCAGCTGAAACATCTACACAAATAGCTCCCCAATTCAAATCTAGATCTCTGACCTTTTTTCTAAACTCCAGGTGCTTGCATTTCTAGATTCTCACATTTTGCTTTTGGAAGAACTGTATTATTTTCTCCTGAAACTTAGCATGATGATTTGCATGCTATAAGGAAAATAATAAACAGGCAAATGTATAAATGAATATATAATAGGGAAAACCAAAGCTGAGTTTCTCCTCTGCTAAAAATTTAAGCCATTTAATATCAGAAGCCTTCAAAAATGTCATAATTCCATGTCCTATTCAGTAAAATACACTAAAAATAACTTAACCATTTTTTAAGCTTAGAGATCATAATTATGAATAGCAGTTGCTGTAACACCCAGAACCACAGTAGCCCATAGGTGTTATTAATCATTAGAGACAATTTGCCCTTCCTCTAAGGGAACCTTCTGTCCGCCTCTCATATTCTTTACTGTTAGGATGTTAGCCATCATCTCTTGCTGCCTCCTGTATCTGTGCCCTCAGCATCTGTCCCCCACCCCTTGACCTCCTACTGCACCTCTCCTTGCCAAATTTTATGAGTTAAACTGCTATGTGTTAAGAAACCCAGTAGTTTAGTTTTTAGACATTTCTTAAGCAAAACTAAACAACTTTGAAGCAAGGCCCCGAGGATTTATTTTATCAGAACAGTATGGATTTGCTTACAGTTTTGTCCACTTTATAGCATTTTTTTGGCCCCACTTCTTAGCTTAGCTGTGTTCTAGATGAATGAGGTTACTATATAACTATACTCATTAGGTTATAGGTTATATTATATATATAATGAGGTTATCCATACATTAACCCTCACTCAGAAAAGAAATAAGATCTGTAAATTCTCCAAGATAATATTATTTATTCCTCCTATCTTTTTTTGTTTAAAGGGTATGATTTTTGCCTTCCTCTGCAAAGCCTCAGCAATCATTTTTTTCAGTATCTCTCCAAGCATGGTCCTTTGGACCAGCTGCATCAGAAAGATTCAGAGTGCATGTTATTTTGGTGATTTTTGGTCCCAGCCAATCCATTCAGAATCATTCAGTAGTGAATTCCAAGTATTTGCTTTAAAAAAAAAAAAAGAAAACAGAGAGCAAAACAATTTCCCCTGGTGACTGATTGTCAGACATACTAGAATTTACATGCCGAGCTCTTGTCTACTCCGCACGTTTCACAATTCTCCCACATCAAACTTCCTCCTGTCCCTAAGCTTTCTTTTCCTGTATCATACATTTTGCTTGTTCACTTTATCTTGAATTTTCTCCAGACTTTCCACTTTCAGTACCCTCAAGTATCTTCCTTTGAGCATTCTCTATCTCCTTCATTAATCTAATGAAGAATAAATGTGGTAACCATTTTCTTCCTACACATAGAATTCCTGCCATCTGCTTGACCACTTTACTGAGCCTGCATGTATAAATGGGTTACACAATGTGGAAATACCAAGTGACTTGAAGCATCTTCATGTTCATAAGTAGAAAGAACCAGATGTAGTTATAGTCTTCTCATTGTAAATACTGATTTATTATTTTTTGTCCTCTCTCCTTTGTGACATTTCTGCTAGTCTTTTGTCTTTACATTTTGAAGTTCCTTTTATCTTAGGACTATGTTTTATAATCCTTTTGTATCTCACATTTCAGTGGATGCTAGCAATCTGCTATTTACTTACTGGGATAATTGTGTGGGTTTACATTTTGCATCATTGTTTTCTATATGCTAATCCAAATGTGAGAAAGCAGACTCAGCTATTACGATGAAATGGGCATCAGTTCAGTTCAGTCTCTCAGTTGTGTCCGACTCTTTGCGACCCCATGAATCGCAGCACACCAGGCCTCCCTGTCCATCACCAACTCCCGGAGTTCACTCAGACTCACGTCCATCAAGTCAGTGATACCATCCAGCCATCTCATCCTCTGTCGTCCCCTTCTCCTCCTGCCCCCAATCCCTCCCAGCATCAGAGTCTTTTCCAATCAGTCAACTCTTACCCAACACAAAACTAGTGTAATTCTGTACTTATTTAAGTGTTTTCTGACAAGAAACTCTTAACACTGTCATATCAGCATCGTACATATTTGCATAGCAAACTGCATACTGAATGGAGCGATCATAGTCAGAAGCGCAGTAATATCCGTGGAGGCAGGTAACAGTGTGTTAGGAGCAGCCTGGGAAAAAGTTCAACCCTGATGGATTTGGTGTTAATACAATGGCCAAGTGGACAGGTGATCTCTGATGAATCCTACTTCTTTGCCTTGATCCCTCTTTAAGTATCCAAAGTCCTCCAAAAGGGGTCCTTTCCATATCTCTACCCTTACTTGTCCTTCTTTGAATTTCTCCAAACTCCAAATACTCTTGGTGCCTCCTTTATAAACTCCAATCCATCAGGTTAATATTAGGGAGAAAGTAATCTGATGTTTTCACTTTAAACAACAAAGTTTATGGAATGACATTTTGGATTGCATATTCTTGAGCCCCTTTTCCCACCATCAGAAGACTACAGGTCAGCAACTTGCCATCTCAAAATATCAGTTTGGGGGAAGAATGAGATAAATTCTGGGTACAGATATTTGCCTGCTGAATCTAGATAATTTTTTTTCGGATGAAGTCCTTCTGCAAGAGCCATTTATACCAGCTGCCTTCCAAGGATGAGTATGAGGACTCAGATGACTCTAGCTTGCCATTCACAATTACAGAGGAAAGAAATTAATGTAACTATGATTCCTTTATATAAATTATAGCATCAATTTCTCGGGCTATCAATATGGTCGTTCTCTTGTAGCCTCTAACCCTAACCCTGTTACAAAGAAGACATGTTTAATCATTGGAGATTCCATTACAAAATTTTAGTGAAAGCAAACAATGCCATTTGAAGAACCCTTCAAGATTAGAAGGGACTCCTTTGTACTAGAGTTTGCTGTGGCCCAGAGCCAGGGATGTGTTGTAAACCACCAGTGTGTAGAACACAGGAAAAAATTACCTTCTGTAGACTGCAGAGTCTAAAGCTATGAATCATGTGTTTGAGTAACAGAGCTGTGGGCAAGCAGCAGTAGACTTGTAAGGAAAGATAATGTTGAATTTGACAATAGGCTTATGTGGCTTTTTAATGACTTCAACCTAAGATTGACCTGATGAACTTCAGAAGAATAGTCTTGAACCAAAGAGCACTTACTTCCCAGGAGGGAAGGTTTCCATGTTAATGGATATGCCAACTTCATTTAGTGAAAATGAAGGTCAAAGGCTTCTGAAGGATACCTATGGCATTTTCAGGCTCTTTTAATTGAGTTTTCCAAAATATGATTCATTGAAAAAGGAACAAACCAGCATAGACTCATTTTTAACCTTATCCTAATTGGAAAAAAAAATTGTAATACTTAGTTCATCTTTCCTGGAAAATCTGAACTCATGGAAAGATTCTGGTGTTAAACCATTTTATAAAACTATGTTTCAAGCATCGCCAATTCACTTTACTTTCCTATTCTATGAATTTGACCACATCTAAAGATTTTCCCTTTAGTGTACTTTATTGGCCAGGGTCCAAGTTTGGTACCAATTTCTCCTTCACTTTCAAGATGAGCAGAGAAATGACAAATTGAGAAGTATAGACCACTGAAAAGTAAATATCCATCACATACCTCCATATCTCGATTCTGCCCAATCCCCACATCCTCAGATTCTATGATCTAAAAATGAATATCTTGCTTTCTTGATCAGAATGTAAGTATTACACAGGGATTGCCTGGATCTGAGGACTTATGGAATAGGTCAGAAGGTTGAATCTAGATCTCATCCAGGCCAGGACTCATGCATGATGTCATTTATCAGATAAAGAAGGATGGCCACATGGGATCTTCAAGGGGGGTCTACGTATATACACTCTGGAGACATAATTTCTTGAAAACCCTGGTTCCAAAGTAGTTCAGAATCAGTAGGAATATAAGTCAGCCGTGCATGATAACTGTGAGACCCCCTGAAGTATTAGCCTAGTTGAAGCTTTTCCATTTTATTTCTTAGAAAAGATCATCCAAATAATTTTCCTTCTTTCCTCCCAACCAAAATGCAATTTATCTGTAGTGGCTAAATCACACTGGATTGGGAAAACATACTGCGGGGATTGGAGTCACTACAGGTTTTCTCCAGCATAAGATTTTATAACCTGAATTGAATTACACACAAAGGATTAAGAAACACAACTTACTTTATAGTCATTATGAATTGTCTAGATACTATTGCTACGTCACAAACAACCCCGGGCGGCACGAAACAACCATGCATTGCTCTCTCAGATCCCATGGATCAGAATTCATACAGGACACAGCAGGTCTCTTTCCACAATGTCCAGGACCACAGCCTGGGAGACTCAGGAGCTGGACTCGATGACTACAGGCTGAAATGATCCTGAGGCTTCTTTCTGACACATCTGGTAGTTGATGCTGACTGTGGGCTGGGAGACCGTGTGCTGGGAGCTCAATAGGGCTTCCGATTGAGGTGCCGACAAGTAGCCCCCCAGCATGACAGTATCACAATAGGCAGACTTCCAGCATGGTGGTGAGCTCTCCAAGAGGGAGCTCTCCAAGAGTGAGTATACCAGGAGCAACAGGAGGAAACTGCATGGCCTTTTCCAAGACAACCTTGTGAAACATCTATTCCACAGTCATGGGATAATTGCTTACAGCCCAGACTCAAGGGGTGGAGTCAAACATCCCACCTCTCAACATGTCAAAGAAATTTAGATATGTTTTAATATTTTAAAAAATCATTTCATTTGTGTAAATAATAATAGTCAACAACTAGAGTCATAGGAGGGAAAAAAGCTACAGTGATTGCAATACAGCTTTGATTAAAAATGTATCCCAGTAACATTTGGTAGTGAGGAAGATGAAGGTCTGTAATACTGACAACCATTGGAAATGCTTGATAAATCACGTTTGGGAAAGTCTAGGCTTGCTCACCAATATTAAAGTATTAGAGCTATACACTTAGGGGTGTTTTAAAAGAGCTCTATTTTCAGAATTCCTATAAGATAAATAACTTACAATTACAAGTCATAAACTTTCTAGGTTCTAATTCCCTATATCTCTTGAAAACCACTGTTTCATAACTGATTTTTAAACTTTTGATTTCAGAAAATTTCTTCTTGGAAGGTACCTATGTACCAATTATTATAGCTCTGGTAACTATTTGTATTACATACTCAATATTACCTCACACTCCACAGAAAGGGCCTCGTTTCTTTACAAGCCATATTTGGTCACGTTCAAGGTTTGCACTCTATTTTATTGAGTCGCTGCACCATATTCATGTTTGCATCACTTTTAAACATTTACATTCCTAAACCTGCATAGACTTCTCATCAGAGCAAGAGAACATGCATTTGTGTTGGTGTCTTTGATCTTTGAGGCACTACACGAATCAAGTTTGTCCCACTTCCTCAATTTCCTCTCTACAATAATGAATTTGGGAAGAAACCTGTATAACCTTGCTTTAGACAAAAATCTCTTTCTTATGGTTTTCAAATGATGAGATGAAAAGAAATTGGCTCCTTTGAAAAGAGATAAGGTAAAACTGAGTGATCGCAGGAACCCAGGGAGTTAAGCAGTCTCCATTTTGAGCATGGAACTCTGGGGTCTGAGCAGAGCTGACTGAGGACAACTCTGACAGAGAGATTGTGGACTACAGCAGCTCAGAATAATAGGTGGTTTAAAGGATGTAATTAACAACCTTACTCTAAAGAGCAGAACAACAGCCTTAAAGAGAAGGGTCAAGGGCCCTTTTTAAAAGGCCCCAGGTCACCAGCCTTCTTCCAAGCATAAGAGAAAGCAAATGTTTAAATAAGCAGTTTACCTCCTAGTTACAGAGCGACTTCACTTACATGTAGGAGCTTGTATTTGCTAAAATCAGGTACCACATCATTTACAGAAACAATCAACATGTGTAATAGTCTTCAAATTAAGAATATAGGGGGAAATATGTGTCTATGTCCCCTCTGTGTCAGGTTTGAAGAGAATAAGAAACACAGGGAAATTATCTTTCATAAGAAGAATAATCCCAGTCCTGTTCTTGTCACTGAACATCTTGATGGTGTATTCCCCGGCTTGGATTCATTCCTGTTTGGAAAGTCAGTAAAAGTCTTGAGTGAAAGTTTCCATGGAAAAGCTTTTATAATTCAAAAGTCATCATTCATTCAAAACCCAGACCTTGCTTTGGCTCCTTGGATGGCACTGTCTTGGGGCCTCCTCCCTTTGTTCTGCTCTGCACACAGAGAGAGGAGGTGGAGCCAAGGAAGATGAAAGTTTTTGACACTAATGCCTAGCAGGACAAGTCTGGCGACTTTCAGAACAATGCAAATTAAATGGCCAAATTACTCATTTTTCCCAAACTGAAATGACTTCTTCACCAGAAGTGGCTGTATTTGGTATGAACTTGCCAAACACCACTGTAATCCACTGGAGGACAGCTGTAGTTGAGCTCTTATTAGGTTTCCAGGTGGTGCGGGATAGTACTAGCCCACCGGGTTCAAAAGCAGATGGTGTGAGGTGAGGGATACTCTATAGGGTTCCTGCTCAAGGGAAGTTTGAGGTTTATTTTTAGATACTTAGAAACAGTCTTTCTTGCTTTTTGTCTTCAGAAATGGGCAGATTTTCTTGATAGTGGTGATAGGGATCTTGGTGGGATGGTTGTCCTTGTTTCATTTGGGCAAATCACCAAGAACCAGAGAATGTCATGGCAGGAGGGCGCCCTGGGGTCCTAGCCCAACCCCTGTGTTCACAATGAAGGGAGAGACACCTCGGAAGTAGCAGCAGCTCTGGAAGTAGTGAGGCCTTAGATGGAAGTCACGAGCAAGGCCCATGTTAGTATGACATCTAACGTGACTGATTTTTTCTAGATCATAGTCTCTTTTATGATAGACTTTTTCAAAATAAGCAAAATCTTAGCTTATGTTTAAACAGCAACCAGGAAAGATCAGCTTTTCAGTTGATCTCCATTACTGTTAAAAGTTTAGTTCCTGAGTTTTAGTTCCATGTATGAACAATGACTTGTGATCATCAAATGATGGAAATATTGTTGGTTGAATTTATTTGTCATCCAGTTGGTCTGAAAATCACTCATTCCTAAGTTATAACAGCTATTGCTGTGAGTTAATCATATATGGATTTTATGTTTTTCACAGGTTCTGAGTTTTAACTTATTTTAAATTATTACTTGGATTCTACAATTGAAGTGCTCCCAAATACACTGTATTCCTTTTAAATGTAGCCCCAAATATATGACATTTATAAACTTTATTAACATGAATTATGAGGGAATAATGTATGATGTTTACATACCTAAATTTCTGTGTCAGAGAAGGTAAATGTTCATTTTCCGTTAGCTTATATTCTTCATACTAAAGGTCAAAGTGTGACTAATTTGTTTATCGTGTTTTGATCAATAGTTTTAAAAAGAGAAACAAAATAGGATGGAATGGCATGGAACATAATAAGGTAGAAAATGCCAGAATGCATGTAATAGATGTGAATACTGTTCCATGTAACTCTAATTTTATTTTCCTGCATAGATATCAAAGCGGATCTGGATTACAGTGTAGAATTTATGTCTTTCTAAGGGTCACAATTAAATTCTCTTTGTTAGCCACTTGTTGGTCTTGACAGTCTCTAGTATTTGCCAAATTGACTTTATCATCAAGTCTTATGGTTATTGGATAAGCAATAGAGCTTGAAGAATAAGCCCAGAAATCCAGATATTTACCCTCACATTTTAAACCAACAACTGTGAATGCTTCTGTGAAGAACCACTTGGAGATTCCTGGCACTATTCCCTTCCTAATTTCAGTTTCTTCTGATCTCCACGTCCCTCATCACCTTTCAAACCAAGCTCAGAGTAGCTAGTTTTTTGTTTGAAATTCTCCAGAAGAAAGAAGCCTGCCAGGTAGCGAAGGGCTTTGCCTAGCCTGTTACAATTGCCTGGTGACTTGCCTAAGGTTTAAAAAAATGAGAAGGGAAGTAGAAGAGGAGGAGAACAGTATACCAAAAAAATTCCAAATGGATCCAAAAATTTTAAGGTGAAAGGTGAAACCATTAATGTGCTGGAAGAAAATATGAATAGGACTTTTTGCATAAAGATTCTTGAAGGGTAAAAATATTCCCCTCCCCCAAAAACACCAAAACAATAGAAAGAAGTCATAAAAGAAAAAGTCAGTAAATTCAACCACTCAAAAATAAAATTTTCTACCTAAGTGAATGTTAAAACAATGTTAAAATACAAAAGCAAGCCAGGAAAAATATTTGCTACACTTTGTGAAGTGAAAGGGCTAATTTCTGCAATATGGAAGGGACTCTTGTAAATAGAAAGGAAAGAAATAATGTGCTCAGTTGCTCAGTTGTGTCCAACTCTTTGCGACCCCATGGACTGTATCTCACCTGACTTCTCTGTCCTTGAGATTTTCCACACAAGAATATAGAGTGGGTTGCCATTTCCTCCTCCAGGGATTTTCCTGACCCAGGGATTGAACCCACATCTCCTGCATTGGCAGGCAGATTCTTTACCACCACATCACCTAGGAAAAGCCAAAGAAACAGTAATCTGACATAGACAAATAGAACAAATGAATGTGAATTAATGATCTTTTAAATATGCCATATTCACTTATAAGAAAAGTTAAAATTAGATAGACATTATCAGATTTATCAGTTATCAATTTGGCTGGAAAAGAGTAAAAAATCAAGTGCAATCTCAAAAACAACAAAATGATCTCAGTTTGTTCCCAAGATAAACCATTCAACATCATAGGAATCTGAGTCTATGCTCCAATAAGTTAATGCTGAAGAAACTGAAGTTGAAAGGTACTGTGAAGACCTAGAAGACTTTCTACAACTGAGATCAAAAAAAGGGGACTGGAGTGCAAAAGTAGGAAGTCAAGAGATACCTGGAGTAACAGGCAAGTTTGGCCTTGGAGTAAAAAAATGAAGCAGGGCAAAGGCTAACAGAGTTTTGTCAAGAGAACACACTGATCATAGAAAACACCCTCTTCCAACAACACAAGAGATGATTCTACACTTGGACATAACCAGATGGTCAACACCAAAATCAAATTGGTTATATTCTTTGCAGCCAAAGATGGAAAAACTCTATACAGCCAGCAAAAACAAGACCTGGAGCTGAATGTGGCTCAGATCATGAGCTCCTTATTGCAAACTTCAGGCTTAAATCCAAGAAAGTAGGGAAACCACTCATTCTTTCAGGCTGTTATGACCTTTATGAACTTTCACGCTGTTATAGCCTTTATGATCTAAATCAAATTCCTTGTGATTATACAGTGGAAGTGATGAATAGTTTCAACAGATTTGATCCAATAGACAAAGTGCCTGAAGAACTATGGACAGAGATTCATAACATCGTATAAGAGGCAGTGACTAAAACCATCCCAAAGAAAAAGAAATATAAGAAGGCAAAGTGGTTGTCTGAGAAACCTTTACAAATAGCTGAGAAAAGAAGAGAAGAAAAAAGGCAAGGGAGAAAGGCAAGGATATATCCAACTGAATCCATAATTTGCATGAAGTGATGAGACTGGATGCCACAATCTTCATTTTTTGAATGTTGAGTGTTAAGCCAGCTTTTCACCCTCCTCTTTCACCCTCTTCAAGGTCAAGAGACACTTCAGTTCCTCTTTATTTTCTGCCATAGTTTGTATCATCATGTCTGAGGCTTGAGTAGGCATATTTTACTGTGTACTCCATATGCTCTTGTAAATTTTGAAATTCATACAATGTGAATGGATCACCAAATGAAACTTTATATGATTTTATTGAAGAGAAAATGGCCAAAAGGGAGGAGTATGAGGGAGAAGCATATAGAAATGTACATGAGTTGTACTTTTAATTTGGGAGATGACAAAGTATTTCACAACCAGAAACCCCTGGTAATCTACCAGTAGATTATAGGGCCAAACAGAAGGAAAATGGAAATTGAATGTGGAAAACCAGAGTAGTCTTCCTGGTGGCTGCAAGTTGAGCATCAGTCAGCCCTACCACCTGCTGCCCACTGACCATGATGGACAGAGATGTTCAAAGTCAGAACACTGCAGGTCAACCATAAACTCAGAACAAATGATTCTCCTTTTATTCTAGGCACCTCAGGTGAAAAATTGGCATGTTTCATCTTTAGGGAACTTTGAGATAATTTAATATGATTTCCTCATTTGAAGAACCAAAACCAGCAGAGATTAAGGGATCTGCCCAAGTTCATAGAGCTGGTTAATAGAAGGGCTGAGACAAGTCCTACTGGGCCAAATAAATACATTTGGGATGGCCTAATGAACAAACGAATGACTATTCCAACACTACATGACACTAATTCCAAATCTGACCTGCTGAGCTTTTGGATGCTCCATCCTTTTCCTCAGTCATACAATAAAGAATTGATTGTCCACAGTAAATATTCACTCAGAAGTGCCCCACTTTCTAGGACATGCAAGGCTCCTTTACATATAGATTTGACTAGATTTCAAATATATAAGAACAAATCTTAAAAAAAAAAAGGTAAGTAAATTTTCTGAAAAAAAGTATAATCCAATTTATCTGCTATACCACTCCAAATTTTCATACATAAAATTTGCTCACATGGGTCTTCCTACACTAATGAACTGAAAGAGTTAATAAAGCACCCATCCTCCCTGTGAAAACAGAGCCCCAAAACCCCCACTGTAGAATGTGCATTTTCAGTGGCAATTGCCAGTGCACTTGCAAAAACCAAAGCTCAACTCTTTGTATGTGTTGTCCATGATATTTTCCTCTGTAGACTGAGCATAATATTTTATAAAATATCCTTCTGTTTGAAAGTCACTTTCCCTTTCTAGGCTGAGAGGGCAGGATCACTTGTCGTTTTGATTGAACTGGTTGGAGTGGAACATTTGTGACAGCCTCCTCTACCCCACCCCATGCAGGAGGCCCTGCTAATGTATAGCAGGGTTCATGAGCTCAGCTGCCCACAGGGTCCAAGTAGGTGATATTCCCAGGTGGCGCTAGTAGTAAAGAATCTGTTTGCCAATTATCCCTGGGTGGGAAGATCCCCTGGAGGAGGAAATGGCAACCCACTCTAGTATTCTTGCCTGGAGAGGCCCATGGACAGAGGAGCCTGGTGGACTACAGTCCATAGGGTTGCAATGCATACATGACTGAAATGAATTAGCACACATGCAGGTAATATTCAAAAGTGAAACAGGTTAAGTGGTGGAAGCTTAGGGATTGGTATGAGCTGTGGAGACTGGAGAGCTAGTGTTCCATGTAATGGGGGTGGATTTTACTCAAGTCTAGTTCATTGTTACCATTTAGAAATGTGGGCTGGGTTTTGGTAGACTCTCCGCTTTGTTTAAGAGAAAACAGAAATTATACATTTCAATGTAAAATCTTTCAACTTAATGTTGACAGCTAATACAAATTTGTTTTAAAACATTCCAAATGTTGGTAGAAGAAAAAAGTCCTTTGGCCCATTGGTTACCAGTTTGAGACTTCCAGACCCTTACAGTGAGATTTAGTGAGTGGTATTAAATTGTGTAAACTTGTGCATTATAAATAAAACACAGAGAAAGACCACCCATCTTTTTATACAAATCATATGCATCCTTTAATCTTTACCTATTCACTTGTTTCCTAAAGCTCTTCCAGCTCTCTATCATACATCTGTACTGTCTGCACTGCACAGTTCATGTTTAATGCTATGCATTCTTTCATTGTTTCTGATTTCACATGTGCAGACTTAATTCTCTCATTTAAACTTCATTGTAAACACTTCCAGGGCAAAAATCATATCTAATACTTCTTTTGCGCCAACCTCAAAGCTCAATAAATATTTGCAGCTGATACTTTTTTCATTAAGGAAAAAAGAGAATAGTCTTTGCTGACACACAGTACTAGAAATGAGCTTAGTGTCTTGAAGTTCCTGAATTTCTAGCCTAGGCAGGCTAACAAGTTCAAATCTGTGGGCACCTTGCCCTGCGGAGCTGAGAAGCACTGACTTGCCATAAGTTTTTTAAAAGAAAGCGCTTCGTAAAATAGGTGTGAATTCACCGTGGCTCTTCTAGAATAACAGTATTGTAGGATGTATTTAGTCCAATGGAGGTGACCCCATCTTTTACAAGTGTGACTTTAAGTGTGAAACTTTCTGAGCCAGCTCTTATCTGTAGGAAGCCCCTCAGTTTAGGCAGTCAGAGAATGGTAGACTTAATTAAAGAAGGTCAAACTCACATTTCACCTTCACAAGTCAGAACTCTCTGGGCCATTTTAGAGTGACTTTGTGGAGCCGAGGCATGAGCTGTAATCAGCCTTAATCCAGAAATGGGTGTGGTGGGGGTAGAAGTGGAGCTAGCACTGAACTCCCAAAATGACTGACAACTACCTTTGTATCCACATGGAAGTGGGGATGGGGTGGCTGAGATACGGCACGTACTCCAAGCCACTTTTTGCAGTGTTCTAGACATCAAAGTTATCTCTATACTGCCAAGAGCAGGCTACAAAGCCAGATCAGGTACACATGTGTGCCAGGAGGCCTGTGAATGTATCTGGGAGTGAGCCTAGCATTTGGTTTGAATTGACCAAAACTATCTAAAAGGGAAGAAGCTAGAAGTGTAGATCCCCTGTGGATCCCTAAGTTCCTTGAATTTGATATGATGGAGATTACAAAGGAAAGGTGAAGAGACCAACTCTGATGAGAACTGACTCCCTGGCCAAAAAAGAAATTGTATTCTCTCCATTACCTGAAAATAATGATAAAATACTTTAAAAGTGCTTTTACTAAAAAACCCCAGCCTCCATTTTCCTTAGACTCACAAGCACCATGCACATGTGCCTCTCAGACATTTCTTTGCAGTTCTTATTATTTATCCATATTATTTGGTAGTCTAGAAAAAGAAATAAGTCATCAAATAAATAGATCACATCATTGCACTAGGAAGCAGGTTTGGGGACGCAAAAGAAAACTGTAATACTTTGGTTACTAAAATAAGCACCTCCACTTGAACAAAGAATACTTACGTCAAAATAAACATTAATTAATGCTTTTCAGAATGGTAGTTATAACTCTGATATTGTCACTTCTATTCAATAAAATTTATTGCTAAATCATCAAATTTCCTTTTGTGCTAGTCACTATGTTAATCCAGTTGCATCTTCTTCATCTGCAAATTTAAGTTGCTAATAAAAAGCAAGGTACAAAATATAACTCATTTATCCTTGGGATAATTGTGTTTACTGAGTCCAAAGTGAATATTAATTATAATGATAGAGTAATTTATATTCCTCTCTTGATTGCCTCTTATCCTTCTCTCAACAACCTTTCCATCCATTTCTTTTCTCATGAAGTTTCTTCTGGTTGGAAACTTATCAAATTTCATCAGGTAAGAAGTACTAAGTGTGAACCTACAACATATTTCAAAAGAACTCAGGTTTAGGAAATCCAGTGATGGTGCCAGCTTTGGACAAATATCTAGAACGTAAACTGGGAAAGATCCATCAGGACTCCCAATCATTTTAGAGCAGTGGTTCCAAAGTGTGGTCTCCAGACCAACACTCAGCATCAGCAGCACCTGGGAAACTTGTTAGATGTGCAAACTCTCAGGCCCTTTCTTGTGCCTTTAACAAACCTGCTTTCATCAGAATCAGGTGATTCTGATGTACGTGTGAGTTTGAGAACCACTGTCCAAGATAAGCTCAAGGACCAAAGGAACAGAAATCCTCTGGATTGATGGAATTTGATGGATTTGATATCTCTTCTGCCTTTCTTTCCTCCTTTGTCTTTTCCTCCTTCCTGCAGGTTTATCCATTCCTCATTTAGCAACCAAAATTGGCTTCATGGAATCATACTTCATTACAAACACACCGTCTTTATGACAATGTAAGTGCTATCTAATATGGGACTCCATCAAAACTAAGCATTCAGTAGATGTTATCAACTAATTAACTGATTTAAACTCTTGTTTAGCTTTGAGAAGGAAAGGTTCTGTAAGTTACAGAAGACACAGTTATAAACAGGTGCCTGTCTTCTAAGATGGTTGCCATGAATACTTGGTATCCATGAGACATGCTTTCTATAAGGGAAGTTATTGTTTTTATGTGGGCTGGAAGCTTTGAATTGTTACCTCAAGAGTCATTTGCAAAGGATTATGTTTTCAAAAGGAGCTCATGTTTCCTTGTATTTAAAATATGTTTGAGGTCTATACACTCTCTATTATCTCCAATTCCACTGGCCAGTCTAGATAGCTCTTCAGCAGCCATTTCATGTCCAGCCTTACTATAATTTGGTGTAACCCTGGGAATACTTGAGCCACCTGCTGGCTCAGATGGTAAAGCATCTGCTTATAATGCAGGTGACCTGGGTTCGGTCCCTGGGTTGGGAAGATCCCCTGGAGAAGGGAGTGGCAACCCACTCCAATATTCGTGCCTGGAGAATTCCATGCACACAGAAGCCTGGCAGGCTATAGTCCATGGGGTCACAAAGAGTCAGATGTGACTGAGCCACTAGTTAGCATGTAACTGGCAATACTTATGAATTATCTGCTAAATCTAAACTGAACGTGCATGAGGATGCTGTCATTCTGAAATAACTGCTAAATGCTGCCCCTATAATACCTTTGCTGAAGATACCCCTCATTTGCAAATATATATGTGGTTTATTCTCTATGCCATGCGTATTTCTATGGACTTCCCCGGTGGCTCGGACGGTAAAGCGTCTGTTACAATGCGGGAGACCTGGGTTTGATCCCTGGGTTGGGAAGTTCCCTGGAGAAGGAAAAGGCAACCCACTCCAGTACTCTTGCCTAGAAAATCCCATGGACAGAGGAGCCTAGTGTCCATGAGGTCGCAAAGAGTCGGACACGACTGAGCGACTTCACTTCACTATGCATATTTCTTTAGCAAGTAGGCAGCAGAGTCTCTAAAACTCAGTTTCCTCATTTGTAAAATGGAAATAATATAATCTACTTGTTAGTGGTGGCTCGGACGGTAAAGCGTCTGTCTACAATGCGGGAGACCTGGGTTTGATCCCTGGGTTGGGAAGTTCCCTGGAGAAGGAAAAGGCAACCCACTCCAGTACTCTTGCCTAGAAAATCCCATGGACAGAGGAGCCTAGTGTCCATGAGGTCACAAAGAGTCGGACACGACTGAGCGACTTCACTTCACTATGCATATTTCTTTAGCAAGTAGGCAGCAGAGTCTCTAAAACTCAGTTTCCTCATTTGTAAAATGGAAATAATATAATCTACTTGTTAGTATTGTAAGAAATAATGGAGGTAATTCAGGAGCATTTAGCATAGTGCCTGACTCAATAAATATTTAGCCATGATTAAAGATCATTTTATTAACAGAAAAATAAATTCAAAATTTTCACATAAAAAAATGTCACTTTAGACTTCATCCTAATAAAAACAAGCACATCAGGGAGAGATAAAGTGTATCTCCCTTGCATGATTCTACCACAAGTACATTGTATTTTCCATGGAGATTTGTTGTTATTGTCAGCTCCTTGCTTTCTGTTCTTCTAGTCCCTCGGCCAGTGCTGGGCTTCTAGCATGGCACCAGATAGAATTAAGGACACGAGTTAAGTGTGGAAATCATCATTCATAGCCCACCTCTGTGGCTAGGAGATCATGGAATAGTGCCTGATATTAGTTTTGCCCTTTGGAGCAGAATACAAAAGTTCATGTGCAGGCAGCAGAAGGTTAAAGGACCTAAAGAACACCTTGAAAGGTGATTTAACTCCCAGCCTCTATTCAACTTACAAAGCAAAGCATGTGTCCAATTTTTAAGGACTTCTGGAGAAGAGAATTTCCCTAACCTTTCATTAAATGCTAATAGAAGTAGGTAAAAGTTACATATGATTATGAAATCTCATAACAAAATCGTTATGAAATCTCATTTTGGCATAAGTTTAAATATTTCTTAGAGACTATAGGATATGCTAGCAAGATCCAGTTCCATCTATGAGAAATAGATGGCTTTGGCAAGAGAAAGGATGCAGCGATAGGAGAGGAGATTCTTAGAAGAGAGGTTATATAAAGCATTAAGCTTATATACATGTCCGATAAACAAGAGACTTCTGAGTTTGAATTAGTGACATGGAGAAATGAGAAACATCTGGAATCGGTACTTATTTTCTGGTCAGAAGCACAGTTTTGAGGTCCTTTGTTGAACTGTTGACTTTGTAAAGACTTATTAAAAACAAATGCCTAAGGTGACTGAGAAGAGAATGTAGTTGAATTTGGAACACAAAGTCCTTAAAGGGAAGGCTTTCATTTTAAAGAGTTTTTACTTTCCATCAACTCAGCTTAATGCTGTCCCATCAAATGAGTCCTTTTATTCCGTTTCAATACACACTTGAAGAGTCAAAGACTTACAGACCATTTTAATTTAATAGTAAATTTTTGAAGAGAGAAAGGGGACTCATTTTCTTCATATGCTCAAGTTATATGATTTGTCCTTAACCAATCCCCTCCCTTCCACTCGCACACAAATAGTTGTCTATGGAAAGGGGGATCTACTAGATGCTAGCCCTTATTTTATTATAGGCACAGCTGGGATTTACAATTGAGGTTGTTTCCCTCTCTGGTTTCTGAAGATTAGTTCTGTGGACAGATTAGTTCTGAGCCTTCTAGCCAGGATAGACCAAGGAGCACAGCAATGGGTTATGGGTTAATCCCCCTGGGTTCCCAGTTGACATTCTCATGTAACCTTGCTGGGCCTGGAACTAGTCACTCACTGTAAGAAAAGCAGCTGTTCCAGGCCAATGAGGTGATCTTGTGTTGAGATTTAGAGGGGGCCACCTCTAGGAATTATTTCCTGCTGATGCCCTGCTGTGCCTTTTATCACTCCTTCTGCCTGTATGAAGTGAGGGAGAGAGTGGGAGGAGCTATGGTGAAAAGGGACAGAGGAAATGTTTGAGGTGACATAGATATTCCAGGAATACTCTCCTTCCTCATTGATTTGCTACTCTCCTCAAATACTTCACAAAAAAAGGAAATGTCGGGAGGAGCCAGATCTCAGCGAGGCCGTAGGATGGAACTGTACATTTGGCATCACAAACTGGGATAATGAAATTCTGGTAGTGTGCTAAATTCCCAGCATGCCTCTGCTGAGCCAACCTCGTGCTGGTCTTTGTATTCAAGTTACAGTAATAAGACAGTCCCCATGTCTCCTGTTTTTTATACTCAAGTTATTAAATTCAGCAGTATGGACTCCTTACTTTACAGGAGGCAAGGCGGAGGGCAGATGACCACTTACCAAGACCATCATTCTCATAAAAGAATCAAAGAATTGCCATATGTGGATCAGACCACAGGCCTGGCTGCTTCTCTAGCTAAGTAGCCTGATTCTAAAATGACTACCCGGGACAGTTGGTTGGGAGATAGGGGAAGATAAGTTTGCTTTCTATGAGGCACTCCCAGAATCCCACAATATTTAGTTATTGTTAAATTCATATTCCCTTCAACTTATTTTTTTCTAATGGGAACATCTCTTGTTCCAGTGGGTAGCAGAATTACTACCCACTGTGTGAGCTCATGATTTTTTCATTTATGCAAAAGCTACCTTTGACTAATCTTTGGGGAAGGTCCATGGTGTGTTCACCCTGCCCTGTTCCTTATAGATTTGTAAACATCAATCTTCTATGCCTTCAACCTTTACTTTTCAGACTGAAAGGTGCAACAAGCTCTCCCTCACCACAGCAACTATGTAGTTGCTGGACCTGCTCTGGAGTTTATTGCCCAAAGTATTCCAAGCATAGAACAGAGTATATGCAGAAGTAGAATATAAATATTCACAGAGCTGTTAAAAATACCCTAGAAAAAAAGGTCTCTCTTTTTAGATCTATATGCATTTTGTATTACTAAAATAAAATATAAACCTATTCTTTTATGTAAGACCAATTTGGATTTTTTCATCATGGTACAGTGCATATAAAAATAACTTCTTTATGCCTAGAGAAGTGATGCCCCATCAGTGACCCAAAATGGCTACCAGGAACAGGTTTATGAGTCCTACTTCATTGCTGAGAATTGTTTAAATTGTAATTTTAAGATGATTTATTATTTTAATTTTAAAATATGGCTTACATTTTCATTTTAGTGTCCAGAGACAGTCTAAAAATTTGGAGGAAAAGAATTAAAGCCCCTATGTGATTCTACCTTACCTAATGAGATATTTTTTGAAAGACAGGCTGTGACTATAAAGGTGGCTTTATCTGCACTCCTTGAGCATCAGGACTTTTTTGCATTACCTCGGTTGGGATGGCTTTCACTTCCCCCACAGGTGCTCCCTAGCAGAAGGGAGTGGATTTTCGCTTCTCTTTCCAGGGCCTCCTGAGGTGAGGGCTGTAAGAAAGTGTCCTCCGGGGACTTGCGGGGTACCTACCAAACTGTTCCCACGTTTACCAGATTTACAGAACTTAAAAGATTTTACAGAACTTTAGGTCACAAAAATGTTTTCTTTGGGAAACGCTAAGGGATTTGCTTTCCCTCTTCACCACAATGGCAGGAATACAGAGCTTTCTCATGATTTTTTAATAGGATACAGCTGCCCAAACTGCAGCGCCTTCTGCTAGGACTCTGCCTCATTTTTCATTTGCAGATGCCAAGAACTAACTAACTCTCCATCTCTCTCTCCCTCTCTCTCTTTGTCATACCCAGCACAAGCTCAGAAACATGAATGTATCTTTATCAACATGGAGCTATCAGTCTGTATTCCCAGATGGAGCAAATGCCACTTTATTTCAGGCAGTTTGGTCTGGTCCGCTCCCACACTCTGTAAGAAAGTAGATGTCTACTGGAGACCCCTGTCAGCTCCGGGCAGCTGGCAGCAAGTGGGTGTAGTCAGGAGCCAGAGCGAGTCCAGCTTGAGCCCTGTGGTCAGCAGTGGGGAGAGGCGTGGCCCACAGACCAGAGACCAAGGGGAGTCAGAACGAGCCAAGGGTCCGAGCAAGCCTGGCAGCCAAGACCCAGGAGAATGGTCCATAGGAAGAGTATCCACGATGAGGGCCCACAGAGTCTGCAGGAACCAGAGGGATGAAGCAGGAAGAAGCACAAAGCAAGCTTACATGCCAACACCAAAGAAGGCATTCTAATCATTTCCTTCTTCAGGATTTCTCCTCCTTCCTGTAGCATGGACAGAAAACCCAGTATAGGCGACCACGGGGTGCCAGGATGGGGTTCAGAGGCACAAGGCACAGATGTGTCTCCTAGTGACATCATGGCAATGCAGAGAAGAGGTCTTCAAAATCATGACCATAACATTAACATAGTTTGCCGAGGGAATTCATGTCAACTGAAAATTCCTCTGTCTTCTAGCCTCACACGTGCCTATCTCATCTCTGTTTTTGATGTAGAAAGCGTTCAAAAATTTTTTGATCCTATAAAATTCAACATATGACCTCCTTCTGTGACAGAGGTTTTGTGGTCTCCATAAGAGTGAGCATCACCGAGAATGTCCTTCCAGCCCTGAGCTCATGTCCTCCATCTTTTCTTTGACCTCAGCATGTTGTCCCTTGGCCTAGTCCTTGGGGTTTCCTTTTCCATCATGTGTAAAAACCTCCCTGTCTTCGCAGTCCAGATCTGGGCACACTGTGGGCAGGAGCCTCCCCAAAGCAAATTAATGACCCTGACCTTCTTGTCTGGCATGTTGTGTAAATATCATATGGAAAATAAGGCCTGGTCCAGATTTCATCTTTCATTGGCCATATGCATGAGGCAAGTCCCTCCTTTTCCTGAGCTTCTCCTGCCTACTCCTGTGAGCTGTTGTAAGAATCAAACAAAACAATGAAAGGGGGAGGATTATGAATTTTAAAGCACCTCAGAAGGCATTCTTAGAATAAAATATAGATACTTGGCTCATACTGGGGTAGAGCTGATCCTCCTCCAATCATTTTCTTGGCTGGTTTGTATAACCTCTGGTGAAATGATAATCATTGTCTCTAAGTGGCATAGGTTTCAGCACATCCTTTGTTTCTTCTGTGGCTTTCACAGGGCAGTCCCATCTGCTGTGAACTGATACTTCTGTGAAGGGATGGGATAGAAAGGCATGTAGTTAAAAAAAAAAACTGGGCCTCTGATTAAACAAGACACTTTAGGAGTAATTTTGGCTTCTTCAACCCAGGAAAGAATAACAACAGTGATTATTACAAAACCCAGAGTATAAACTGCCAATAGCCTAGCACTGTGGTTCTTATCATTTGAAATTTTCATTCATCCAGTTCTGTCTCTCATAGCCACCATCATCATGAACGTCAAATTTAACTGAGGTCCTGTCAGTTTGATTAAAATTTAACACACATTTTCACCCATCAAATATGTGCCAAGCCCTATGCTAAGTGTATAATGATGAGTAATTTACAGACTCTTCCTTGAGAAACTCACATACAGTTAAGCACATACATCAAAAATCAAGGTTTGCTGTGATCTTTGCTATAGGGGAGGTAAATTCAAGTGCTATGGGAGTAGAGAAGAGGGAGCAACTCAACTAACTGTAGGGAAAGTTGCAGAGGAGTTAATGCACTATAGCTTCAAGGTTGCATGGAAATTGTCTGGAATGAGTACAGTGAAGTAGTTGAGTACAGGAGCTGTGGAGCCAGGCCAACTGGTTCAGATCTTGACTCCGCCACTTCCCAACTCTGTAACTTAGGGACTTATCTTTTGATGCCTCAGTTTCTTCACCTCTACAATAGGTATGATACTAATAGAGCCTAACTGAAGGGCTCTCATGGGCAGAAATGAGGTAAGGTATAGGGAGCACTCAGAGCAGATTCTGTCATATAGTTAATTACTCAATGAGTAATAGCCATTGTTATTGTTATTATTTGTCCTGCACTAAGTGAACAAGCAGGAAAGAGATTCCTGAAGCTCTTAGAGACTTAGTCTCTTAATTTATGAGATTTGTAAGATCATTATGATCATTATTAATAACAAAGTGAACATTTATATGCCATGTCCTAGATAGTTTATACATGTAGCTTGACTTAATTAATAGAATAAACCTGAGACTCAAAAACTTTATACTGAAATATCAATGACACTATAAAGAATATGAAGTAAATGAAAAATAGGTTCACGTAGGGTGGATGAAAGAGAACTATATAAGGAGGGATATTTACAATCCAACATGAGGGGGCAAAAGTCAAAGGGACTTTGATTGTTGGGCTTAAGCCAAATGAGATCCCTTGCATGATTTTGTGTTTATTTTCATTTTCATTTTGTAGTTTTTCTTGTTTCTTTCTAGTTCACTGCCTCTAAGCAGGATGTAGCCTTTACAATCTGCTTCCCTTCTCACCTCTCATCTCATGCCCAGCCCTGAAAACATTTGTGTGCTGAAGTTTGTGACATGCAGACGAGGATCTGGAACTTGAGTTTGGCAGTTGCTTCCATTTGTTGAATAATGTTTTCATGCCAGGCTCTGTGCTAGGTGCTTACAGACATATGACCCACATAATATCCTAAATGAGTCCATGGGTGAGGAAACTGAGGGTAAGAGAGGTTAAGCCTTTAAAGAACAGGACCAGAAGCATTGAAGCAGGAAAGTGTAGGACTTGTTCTGAGACTCGTTTGGCTGGAAAGGAGGATCCATGTAGGGGATTGGTATGAGTTGAGGTGGAAGCGGTTGGATGACCATGAATGCGAGGCTCAGGAATTTGAACGTGGCTACAGGAAGCTAATAAATGATAGGTTTCCTTTTCTTTACAGCTTTATGAAAACTCACCCACAACAAACATATAGGCTGCCACATGGTTCACTCCGAAGTGAAGGGGGTGCCAGGAAGGCCTAAAGATGGTCAGGTCTCTTTGGAAAATGCCCCATTACAGGCAGGGATAGTCCTTCACCTCTTAAAAAAAACCTAGGGGAGATGGGACCTTCCAATAAATATTCTCAGTTGAGTTTTCTTCATATATTTATATCATTTTTAAAAAATGACCACCCAACTTCCTTCCCTGGATTCCAGTCCTTGAGCTCTGATGCTTAAGCTTTGTGCTGCCTAGTGCCCTCAAAATCAACACATAACCTTTGATGCTAAGAAAATCCTCATGATGTTGTTCCTAATTACCTTTCCTCTCTCATCCCTCTTCACCACACTGATCCTACTGCACCAAATTTTCTGCAAAAAAAGATCTTCATCAGACCACATACTATGCCCTAACCTCCATAATGCTTTACAGTACTTCTAGGGTATGGTTTCTCACTGGGAATGCGGTTTTTGTCTACATTAGACCATACGCACTCTTATGGTAGGGACCCTGTTCTCTCCTATTCCTGCCTCTAACAAACACATGCAAGCACACAGTCAATGCTCAACAACAGTGTGAGTAAATGAGAGAACGTGTTCTAATGCCCTCGTCCTTATTCATTATTGGACCCTGGTCTTCAACCTGCTAGGGAGCTTCCCTCTCTGATTGTCTACCTGTCCCTAGACCCCCACTGCCAACTTGGTCATGAATTTCCATGTCACTGTCCGTGTTTAATGTACTCCCCACCTCATTTACAATCTGGCACATGCGCAGACTCACTACCACCAAAACTGACAAGGAAACTTGTCTTCTCTCTCCTTTCTAGTGGTCATCCTTTGCCAAAACTCATTGTTACCTGTCAGAGTTCTGTTACCCACATACAGGTCCTAGGCCTCCCAGTTCTCATTTCCCTCTTTTTTTTTTCATTTCCCTCTCAAATCCAACAAGTATGTTTCCATGGAATTGACTGGAAAAAGAGACAGGGAAAGGAACCCTAACAGCATCTTGAGGTTATATGTAGTTGTTGGCAGCTCCTGGAATAGAGGGGATAGGTGTGTGTGCTTGAAGTATGTGTATGTTTGTGATATAGCTACCCACAGCTGGGAATGGTCGGGTTCAGTCTCAAGGAACGAACAGCCTGGATATATCTGCCTGCCCATTGGAAAGAAGACAGGCCCTAGATGGGCAGTCCTGGCTGCAGGGGCTCAGGAATTCTACCAAGCAGACCAAACCTGCTGGTCTAGTACTAGCAATAATAATTTTAGCAGCCTAATTGCCTTTGCCTCTGTATCCTCCCTCTGTTCTAATCACTGTGCTAAGTTCTTCACAGAGATTAGTTCAATTATTTCTCACATCATTCCAATAAGGTGGAAGCACTTATTACTCCTGTTTTATAGGTAAAGAAACTGAGGCATAGAGAAGTTAAGTAGCCTCCCCAGGATCACACAGCAAGTGACAGAGCCAGGGTTTGAACCCAAACAATCCAACACCAGAACTTCATCCAGTATGAAACAGTTCAAAGCAGATGCCCCATGATCACTGAGGTTACAGTGTGTGGAAGCAAAGTACGCATGCTTACAAGTGCAATTTGTTTTTACAATAAAACTTACAACTGAGGAAGATGGAAAGCTCATTAGATCTTAAAGAATATGTAATGAGTAGAGAAAGGATAGTTAAAAGTACCTCACAAAAAGCTGTGCTTCTCAGCATGTTTATAAATTTGTAAATGTCTTCCATTATGCATACAGGAGGAACCATGGAGCTCAGGGCTGCCATGTGGGCATCCCCTGGAATTGTGCAGAGCACAGACTACTCATCCTTCCGTGGTGGGCCCCCAAAGCATTCCTTATGCCTGTAAATTAATACAGGGGCCAAATGGAAGCCTATTATGAGGCTTGAGTTAGTGTGGCCTTAAAAAACTAAGAAAGTGTTGAAATGATAAACTGACTGTCACAGGGCCATGGAAAGCAGACATCTATCCCAATGTGGCTGCAGACTCTCTGACACCACACTTTCCCGTTCATCCACTATACCAACGTTCCGATGTCCCTTAACCTGCCACTGTGCTCCACACACACCCTCCCGTACTACCCAGACTGTAAAAATGATTGTCTTTCCTCCTCAGCCTCTCTCCCATCTTTACCCGCTACCTCCTTTTTGAAGACCCTGACATGCATCCATCCAGCATTCCTGCATTCATTCGGCCAACATTTTTGGAGCACTTACCATACCCTGGGTCCTGAAGTAGATGCAGAGTAACACAGATGGGGAAGGCATCCTTGCCATCAAACTGCACCCAATTTAGAACAGGAGTTAAACAAATAAAGAAAATTCTCTCCAGGAAGTTTTATAAGCATCTCTTTATTCCCCAGCTAGAGGAATTCTCATGTTTTGGAAGCATTTACAGTGCATATACTTATAGATTAAGCAACAATTTGAAACACTTAAAGCAGAACAAATACATTGTAGAGAAACAGAGAAAATACTGTGAAAGCTGTAAATCAGTAAGTTTCTATGTCTGTATCTCTTCTGGGTTTGTTTTGTGAGGAGGCAATGAAATGCTAAGTAAAGCTCAACTGATTTTCTCCTGATACTTGCCAAATTCTTGATATCACATGCTACTATTTCCAGGATTCAAGGAGTCAGCTGAGCAAAAGTAACTTATACCTCCTCCTATCCTGGGAATGATTTCTATTTTTTCATTAAATGTGTGAGGCTTGAACCAGACAGCTATACATAGTGCAAAAATAATTTTATCCCCAAAGACATAAAGTAACAAATTACCTACTGGAACAACCACAGGTGAAAGACTTTAAAAAAAAATATTTGTTATGAATATAAAATCCCAGCTGGCCATGCATGTTCCACTGAGACATGAAGCCTTATCTTAGTAGACTATAGTAAACTCCTTTAGAGCAGAAGCTATGTCTTATTTATTTGTCTAGCCCAGGCATTCAGCTCAGGGCTCAGTAAGTATTTGTGAATATTTTATACTACTGATAAAAGCAGAAGGCTGTGTCATTCTCTGATGTCTTGTCAGACTCCCTAATATTCTGGAGAGAATGGCATTAGAGTTTTTCTGTTTGGGCTTTTTGAGGGGGCATTGGTGAGCATAAGGGGGATTGTTTTGCTTTATTTTTTTAATTGAAATATAGTTGATTTACAGTGTGTTAGTTGCAGGTGTACAGCAAAATGAGTCAGTCACACACACATATATGCACATATATATACATGTATATTCTTTTTCATATTCTTTTCCATTATAGATTATTACAAGATAGTGAATATATTGGATTGGTCAAAAAGTTCATTTGAGTTTTTTTGTGAAATATGGAAAAACCTAAATGAATCTTTTGGCCAACCCAATAGTTCCCTGTGCTGTAGAGTTGGACCTTGCTGTTTATTTTATATATACAACAGTGTGTATCTGTATCCCTCTCCTACTGTTTTCCCCTTTGGTAACTGTAGGTTTGTGGGGTTTTTTTAGTGTCTGTGAGTCTATTTCTGTTTTGTAATTAAGTTCATTTGTATCATATTTTTAGATTCCACATATAAGTGACATCATATGATATTTGTCTTTTCTCTGTCGACCTCACTTAGGATGATAATCTCTAGATCCGTCCATGTTGCTGCAAATTGCATTCTTTTTATGACCGAGTAGTATTCCATTGTATATATGTATATCATGTCTTCTTTATTCATTCATCTGTCAATATTTTATTTTTGAGATATGTCATAATCCAGTAGAGACCAGGATGAAATCAGTGACCTTGTCTTTCAAGATAGCTTAGATATTGACCACTGATTATTCCATTTGATGAGTAGGGCTATTAAATGATCTTATCTGCCCTGTGATCAGCACTCAAGATTGTATCTCGGACTTTAGTACACATATTGTTATTCAGTCACTAAGTCATGTCCAACTCTTTGCAAACCTGTGGAATGCAGCGCGCCAGGCTTCGCTGTCCTTCACTGTCTCCGGGAGTTTGCTCAAACTCATGTCAAGTGTGTTGATGATGCCATCCAACCATCTCATCATCTCTTGCCTTATTACCTTAAAGTTTTCAACTCAGGAATTGCAACCAACTCCTTCTATGACTCTAGACTTAGAGTCATCTCTTCTAAAGGCTGTACAAAAGCTATGAGCCTTCTTCTACCCCATGCTATCCCAGCAGTATGCCCTGGTCTAGATTCCCCAGGAAATCCATGTGCAAATAGGAAGTGGCTTAAGAAGCCATGCTTGGTCTGAAAAACACAATATATATGTCATCTCACCTTCAACAAAATGTAATATTTAATGTCACAACCCTCTTCCTGTCCAGCTTGGCACTGGCATTTTGTTTGGCATGGTGGTGAGAAATGTAACAAAACTATGTGAAGTTTTCCTTCTAGAGCACTTCTTAAGGGAACTTGGTTGCTTTACAAGAAATTCCTATTGCATAATATTCGTGAAATGCCCCTTCTGTCCACTAATGAGAAGATTCAGGGCAAAATAAACACATTTCATCTTGACCATATTCAGAACCCACAATAAAAAGGAGTAAAAAGATAATTTGATGAAATTTTATCTTTGTATTCCAACATATTATTCACTTTCTCTTTTTTACTGTATAACTTAACATGGGTTTCCCAGGTGGTTCAGTGATAAAGAATCCACGGGCCAATGCAGGAGACGCCTTTTTGATCCCTATGTCAGGAAGATCCCCTGGAGAAGGAAATGGCAACCTGCTCCAGTATTCTTGCCTGGAGAATCCCATGGACAGATAAGCCAGGCAGACTGCAGTCCATGGGGTCACAGTCGGACATGACTTAGTGACTAAACCACCAACTTCTTAACATAATGGCACTTATATACATTTTCAGAGGATTTTCATTCTACTAAGTATTGAATTACATACTGCCAGTAAATCCATTAGAAATTCTCATCCCCAACTCTTATGATTTGGCTATAAAGATTCAAAAAGAAACCAAGACATTATGGAGAAACCAGTGGCTACAGCTGCAGTTCAGTTCAGTCGCGCAGTCTCTTACCATTTGTTTATGTCGTAAACTTCTTCCTCTGAGAAACCGAAATGGTTTAAAATTGTGGCATATCACGCTGGTCCTTGATGACTACCTTCAGGTGTGTGTTTGGAAGAGCAGCTGTGGTGCCCATGCTCTGAGTTCCCTTCTGCACCTCACCCCCGCAACACATCCTCTGAACTCTACCCTGTTATCTACCAGGGCAGCTGGGGGGATGCTGCACCAACTCCGTGCCAATGCCCTTTTAAAAGCACAGTGACAAAGGGGCTCTGTTGATCTGAAACAAATTTTTCAATTTTAAAATTAGGCAAGTGATGGTAAAATAGAAGTATTTATTTTTTAAAAAAGAAATATGTGTTAAAGATGTATGCCAGATACTCAAGAGTTGTAGTTTTTTAGTTCCTGCTTACACCGTATTGTTTTCCTATTTTTTGATCCATCATAAGGATTAAATATGATTTTCAGAGAGTCATGGTTAGATGCCTCCTACAAGCCAACTCTTCCTAAAAGTAAAGAATACTCATAAATATAGAACTGATATTGGATTGATTTTTGTTCTCTTTTCATTTTTCTTGATCCTGCAGTGCTGGTGTTGGAGAAGGCAATGGCACCCACTGCAGTGTTCTTGCCTTGAGAATCCCAGGGTTGGCAGAGCCTGGTGGACTGCCATCTATGGGGTGGCACAGAGTTGGACATGACTCAAGAAAGTTAGCAGCAGCAGTAGGCTCCTCTGTCTATGGGATTTCCCAGCAAGAATACTGGAGTTGGTTGCCATTTCCTTCTCCAGAAGATCTTTCCGACCCAGGAATGGAACCCAAGTCTCCTGCATTGCAGGCAGATTCTTTATGTCTTCCTGCAAAACCAGTTACAGTAAGATAGAAACAAAGCAAACTAGCATGTGGTACATGAAAGAGATCAGGTGTATTGGGGCTCATTCTTGCAGAATTATATAAAACTTATCTTTATACCTGCTTCTCCTTCCTATTAAGTATGGATAGTAACTCATTCATTTTTTTCACTTATTTACTTAATTCATACCTTCATTCAAAGTACTAACTAGGAATCAGTTGTTTACCAGAACATGAAAAAAAAAAGAAAAGAGTGACAATCCTTGCCATTTCTTTGGGTAGACAATATCTACATTCATGAAACAATTTAAGATTTATTTTAAATATGTAAAATTTAATTGCAAAAATAATAATAGATGACACTTATACAGTGTTTACTGTGTGCCTGAAACTCCTTGGGTTTTATAGATATTAATCCTCCCAACAACCTTGCCAAGTAGCTTCTGTTGTGATTTCATTTTACATGTGTTGAAACTGAGGCCTAGAGAAGTTAACTAACTAGCAGTTAGTAGCAGAGTGAGGATTTGAATCCACAATTTAATCTGGTTCCAGAGTTCAGGCTCTTTGGCCACTGCCTACCATGCACACTTTTTTCTTTGAAGCAGGAACAACAGTCATTTTTGAAACACTTTCCTGAATCATCAACAGAGAGGCATTGATTATATTTTAAAATTCAGCCTAAAGGATGTATCAATAAATGTGTTACTCATAAATGTTTACCTTTTAAGCTTCTAGATTAGACTGTTTTCTGATTTCATTGTGATTAACATTTGTGGAAAAAATGTAAAATACAAAATACTCAGGATCTATATAAAATTTATACAAATCAAGTCATTGCAGTTTTACTTATTTCTTTTTGCCTCTGTTCTTATAGTTCATGACTGTAAAAGTATAAGTCATATTTTTATTTAGGGAGAACCATGCTCATACATTTTATGTAGAATGAAACTGTTGCAGCCTGAGGTCACTCTGGGAAGCCAAGAGCAGAAGATATGAGCAGAACCTCAGTGATGGTATAAGGTTCAGGCTATGAAGAAATGGTATTGGAATTTTTAGAAAGCAAGAATAGCAGGAAGAAAAGCCAGGATTTGGAAATGAATATAGATATCATGATAGGAGGAATGACTGTCTTATGCAATAGTGTGAGAAAACTTTTATAAGCGGCCTTGAGCACCAGGCTGAAAAGTTCAAACAAAACCCCACAGACAAGTATAAAAGCAAAGAATTGACTCATTCATGCATTCATATAATTACAACACTGGAAGGGACCTTGGATAGCATCCATTCCAACTCCTCCTTTTACGATCATAGTCTAAAGACCCAGAGGCCACTTCCAGTGTTGCTTACCAAGTGGCAGAACTAGAACAGTGTGCAGCTGTCCTGATTCCTCATTTAAGGTCATTTCCAATGGCCACTCTGGGACGCTCACCTGGAAGAGGCATTTGGTTCAACTCAAGGGAGAAAAAGAGGCTGGGGGACCTGTGAGGCATTATTGCAAAATTCAGGTAAAATGCATGAGGCTTAGAGGAGATCATAAACTTAAGAAAGAATTGAAGGAATTTGATTGCGTAACATTAATAAAGAGATGGAAAGCACCAAGGTGCCTCCACATTGGCATAGCTTTGACAGAAATGGGGAATTTGGACAGAGATGTCACTTGGGCATAGAGGTGATCAGTTCCGATTTAGTGCCTGTGAGAGTGAGGTGACATTACACCCAGTTCATGTGGGATCTTCTGTAACATGATGATCAGATTCCAGGGCCCTCTGCAGTTTCTCCATTAAGCACTTACCGTCATCATTAGCAGTGAGCAAGTCCTTGCCAAGACTGTGAGATGACACTGAACTCTGTTTTGCTTTGATAACCATTGACTGCCCTTGGTGGTTTCTTCTAATGCCAGCCTCCTGTGTGTTCACCTCCCCCAGAGGCTGAATAGCAGAGTGCCAAAGAGGGTCAGCTCTGAAGGCAAAGGGACTGAGATTGAACCCTGCCCTACAACTCTTTCCTCATGTGATTTGGGCAAACTTCTTAACTTCTTGGTAACTCTTTCTCCTCATCCCTAAAATGACACTGTGATCAGTGCTCACCTTCTAGCACTGTAAGTATTAAATGAAGTAATACATGTAAAGCACAGCAAACACTCAATAAACAGCAACTCTGACTGTGGCAATTCCATGATTCCTCTCTGCTTTATTACAGTTCTGGAGGGTGTTTTTTTTTTCTCTACAACAGCCTAGAGTGCTAGAACATTTCCTTCCTACCAGGCACCCATTCCCTGCAGCTGCTGTTGTAACCTTAGCGTGTTCCATTCACTGCAGGAGTCGCCCTCTGCTTCTCCAGCAAAGGGCCCCCCCTGGATCCTTAGGACATCTGAGTCCCCCACCCAGTGAACCACCTTTCCCCCTCCCAAACAGGCAACTCAGGTTTCTTCAGGGAAGGAGAATGACCCTTTCTCCATAGTCATGCAATCTCACAATGTAAAACTGTGATTAGGCCATCCAGCTTTCACCAAAGGGCTCTCATATTTGGCCGATCACCCTATGTTGGAGTTCATCTAGCTAAAGGTTCATCTTTGCCTCTGAAGCAGGACTGAAAAGGAATTGAAAGCAGAGAGGCCCCTAAACTGAGATTCAAATCCAGGCTTCATATTTACTAGCTATGTGACTTCGGATCATGTAATATGTCTGAGTCTTGGTTTCCTCACTTGTAAAAATAGGAATATTAACACTGATTTTCCTGTGGTAAGGATGTGAGCATGTAGTACCTGACACATAGTAAATCCTCAACAAACTCTGACTCTTGCTATTCTTCTTTTTCTTATCATCATCATCATTACTGCCATGTCTCCATCATCCCCCAGTTATGAGTATACCTGATATTTGAAAATGGAAACATCTTTCAGCAAAGTGAGATCTTGTTTTAGGCTTTAATAACTCAGTGAATTTATGGCTGGTGATGACAGGCAACATCCAACATCGAAGCCATCAGAGTAGAGTGGCAGCCAAACCGTAATCTCATCATTTTGATTTCATCTTCAATGTTGGCTCCTTAAGCTAGAGGCACCAATGCTAGGACCAAGAATTTCAGGCTTCTTTGTAAGGCCAGAGAATTTTGATGCCATGGGGTGCTGAGCTAAAGCACAAAGAGGAGTTTGAGAAGACTAGTAACTACTCTAAGGTCTCAAGTCAATATGGTGATACTGCTGCTGCTGCTGCTAAGTCACTTCAGTCGTGTCCGACTCTGTGCGACTCCATAGATGGCAGCCCACCAGGCTCCCCTGTCCCTGGGATTCTCCAGGCAAGAACACTGGAGTGGGTTGCCATTGCCTTCTCCAGTGCATGAAAGTGAAAAGTGAAAAGTGAAAATGAAGTTGTGTCCCACTCTTAGCGATCCCATGGACTGCAGCCCACCAGGCTCCCCGGTCGCTGGGATTCTCCAGGCAAGAACACCGGAGTGGGTTGCCATGTCCTTCTCCAATGCGTGAAAGTGAAAAGTGAAAGTGAAGTCGCTCAGTCATGTCCGACTCTTAGCGTCCCCATGGATTGTAGCCCACCAGGCTCCTCCGTCCATGGGATTTTCCAGGCAAGAGTACTGGAGTGGGGTGCCATTGCCTTCTCCGAATATGGTGATACTACTGCCTGCTTTATTTTTCTATAGTCTTTATAAAGATATCACAGATCACAGAGTAGTTTTAGGCCTTTTCAAGAGCTCCTTGAGGTGCATAAACAAGCTAGAGGTGATTTATAGCTTTTTGGTTTCATCTGCCATTGAGTTTTAGAAGTAGAGTGAGGTGACCTCTCTAGACAAATGAGGTGGCAGTGACACCCCTAAATCCCTAGCTGGCCCTGTGCAAGTGACGTCTTTCCCAGTGTATGAAGATAACCAGTCTGAACTGCAGTGGCATTCTTATTCCTCCTCTGTACAGTCAACAGAAAAAAGCTAGGCTTAGGTTTGCAGCAGAATGGCAATTAACTCCCCTGGTCCTCACTAGTCAAGGGTTGTTTTGGTTAGAATTCTAGCAGACTATTCTTCATGCAGAGCATCTTTCTTCTTTATTATGTTCTCTGGCATTTTTACCATCTGTATTACTCTATTCTCATCTAATTTGATCTTAGACATTTTAAAAGATGAAATTACATTAGACTCTCACAAAACTAAACACTGGGCAAAGTTTAAAATAAAGATGGTCTACAGGTTTCTACTCGGTTATGTAACAAAAAAATAAATTATAAATACAGTGGGCAGAAAAGCTGCCCTCTGATGAAATATTTTCTGGATTCTATGAAAATAGAACCCAGACAAGTATTCTAGTTCTACTCTCTTTAAGTCAAATGTCAATTGAGAGCCTCAGACCTTCTAAAGCTACTATTGCCCCAGCGTGCCCCTATCCCCCCCACCACAATCTGTCACATCTGTGCCTGTCACAATTCTCACTTGTTTGGGCTCTGACTAAGCTAAGCTATAAGGAACTAAATGGAAGGGTATAAAGAAATTCACAGGCTCTACTGAAATGCTACAGAACGAGACTCAGAATCCAGATAAGGAACAAAGGGAGTACACAGCCCAGCTCTCACATCACGTAAGCAGCTTGACTCTATCACTGCCATCACTAGGGACTATACGCCGTGGCTGGCACCACTACCATTGATCAGAAGGAGCCCAAAACTTTCCAGGCTTCTCCGTGCACTCACTCCAGTATTAAAGCCCCCCGTGGGGACACCCAGTTGGCCTCCTACCAGACAAACAGTAGTGATGTCCTCAAACACAGAAAAGAAATTCAGAGGATGGGCAGCCAAAAAAATGATGTTCCCTTTCTCTTCTGTCTTACCTGCTCCCATTAAATTTAGTATACCTTAAATTTAGTATAAAGCTTCTTTTTTTTTTCATAAAAATTTTTTTAATCCTTATTTTTCCTGTTTCACAGATAGGAAACACAAGCATCTTAATTCAGACTTCCATAACAAAATGCCATAAACTGGGTGGCTTAAACAAGAAGCATTTATTTCTCACAATTTTGGAGGCTGGCAAGTCTAGATTTAAGGTGCCAGAAGGTTTGCTGTCTAGTGAGGACGCACTGTCTGGTTTATAGATGCCCACCTTCTTGCTGTATCCTCACAAGGCAGAGAGAGCTCTGGTTCCTTCATCTTCTTATAAGGGCACTGATTCCAAGGGGCTCCACCCTCATGACCTCATCTAAATGCAAACACCTCCCAAAAGATCTACCCCCAAATAGTATCACATTGGGGATTAGTGCTTCATATATGGTTACATATGTCTTCCCATGTACTGTATTAGAAGAATCCTACAGTTTGCAATTTGGAATGTGCAGGAGCTAAAGCAAACCACCACATTCCTACAGCTGATAATAAGTCACTGATCTTTGCTATTCACTATCTATCAAGTGAAAATGATTACCAAGCAATTCTATAGTATGATCTTATATGAAATTTCAGATTAGAAATTATTCTTAGGAAGTATGTGCTCAAAATAAAAGAGGAAACTGAAAAGTTGTTTAATTTTTCTTACCTGTTATATCCTAAATTTTCTATTTATTAGAACTCTCATGGATCCCAAATAACACATTAAGATCTTTTTCAGAACCTTTTCAATGAAACATCTATTTAATTAGCTAGCAGAATGCATTTTTAATTGGAAATTCAGTAACTGAAGTTCACATGAATATTAAAATTCACTTCTGCTTATCTCTATTTCTCCTGAAATCTTTGTGTTAAGTTCTCTTTTGAAATAACATTGACTGCTATTGAAGTTAGTAAGCACAGAGCCCTATGTTAAGTTTCACAAATAAAGGGAGAATAACTCAGACAGTTGATAGTGGAATGAATTAAAGATATAATTTATTATCTTATTTGTGTGGTTTATGCACTGACATTGACATAGACAATGAGATAGATTTGCTAAAAGCAAAACTAAAAGTATGATATTTCTTTTAGTTATCCTCAAACTAGCAATGTTTATTTCAGTTTATTCAAGAAAGAAGGCTCATCCTGTTACTCTTAAAAAAATCTCATTGTAATTTACAAGGTCCACAGACCAGAGGTCAAAATAAAAACAAATTCAATAAAAACACCAAGTGATCTGGACATTACAATTAGCATTTAGAACAGAAAACAAAGTTATTTCAAGTCTATCCAAAAATTTTGGTATTCATCTTTTAAAGAAGACCTACATAAGGTATGGTGGGTATTCTCTTCTTAGAACTGGTGCAGAGAAAATTAGATGAAAATATGCACTGAAAAATAATTCTTTCATTATTGGTAACTAAATTTAAGTCAGAAAGATCACAGTATTTTACAGTGCTAAATTATTCAAGCAGATCTATGTTAAGACTATGTGAGCTAAACTAGATGCTTTTAGCTTAATGGTAGTTAAAAAAAAAAAAAAAAAGCCTTTGCCTTCCCTGATGCACTGAGTTTCCTTGACAAAATGAGACACATGAAACCCATAAAACTGTGTCTGTGTGTGTGCGCATGTGCACATGCGTGCTTGACTTTCACAATATCCAGAATGTAATTCTGGGCTCAAATTTAAGAAACAATATTCTGCTTGTTTCTGCCTGCATGACTTTACTCCTTAGTTTTTATTATTATTTTTTGACCAGGGAATATACTATAATGGATTTGCTTTTCTAGAAACAATTTTTCTCATTTTTGGGGATACACAGTACCAATAATGATTTGGGGAAATTTCTTATCCTTAGGAGAAAGTGTTAGGTGCTCAGTCATGCCTGCCAGCCTTCTCTGTCCATGGAAGTTTCCAGGCAAGAATACTTGAGTGGGTAGCCATTCCCATCTCCAGGGGATCTTCCTGACCCAGAAATCAAACCCTGGCCTCCCACATTGCAGGCAGATTCTTTACAGTCCAAGTCACTAGGGAAGCCCTTGGAGTCTAACATTAAATACAGCCCTGAGCCCTGAAAAACTTGAGTTATGGCAAAGCCAACCACATTTTACAGTGACCTTTTTCCAGTTTAGTTAATGGTTAATATCTCTACCTCACATTTTTTAACATGTATATTTGTTCAGGGTTAACTTTTATTTACTTATTACAGAAATATGCTGGGAACTGTGATAGAGAGATAAACATGGCACCATCCATACTTTTAAGGAACTGCAGCCAGTAATCAAAAATGTGTCATTTTCCAGAATCGGACTCAGAGGAGATCAAGATGTTGGAGAATGGTCTTTTAGTGTTTAAAATTTTACAAAAATATTTTAATAATTCTTGTAACCTTATGTGATACATTATTTGCAAATCAGGTGTGGTGCTTATTTGTTTATTATAGAGAGTAAAGGAAAGAAGTGTGAAATTTAATAAAAACTGCTGGTAAAATATACCCAACATTGCCTATTATCACTGTAATGTTATAATTGCTGTCAGTGGAAACTCAAGAATATGTATCAAGATTTTGTTTGCTATCTAAGAGCCATCTGTGATGACATCAGCTCACCTTTCAAGGGTTCATCTCTTTCACTTCTCTTGAACACCCCACAGTCCAGCCAGAGTGATCGCCATTCATACTGCTCCTTCCACCAGTGTCCTTTATCTTTAAAGCCAGGTGTCTTCTCTTCCACAATTATTCTTGGTTTTTCCCAACTGTAAATAAAACTTCTGCCTCTGAAATTTCATAGGGCATTGCGTGTATCTCAGATTTGTTAGGCTTTGTAAGCTCTTGGAACATGTGAACAATCTAAAATACTAGTGTGATCAAAGTGTTTCCTTTCTCCACAGTTGTCAGTGGTCTTCTCTTCCCACATGATAATCTAAGCTCTTCTTTGTTTATCATATATGATCTATATTCTAGCCCTAATCTGCCTAATAAATCCTATCACTTCACTCACAATTTACATTTTTTCAATGATGAACATCTTGACTACCTCCCACTTACACCACGCTGAATTATATCTCATTTTATGTAAGATGCCCCAATTCTGAACATTAGCTTTGGAAGAATAAATTGGATCCTAAAACTCTGGGGTGAGAACAAAGACTTATAACTCAAGACAGGGTTACAATCAAATCTTTGTTTTCCCTATGTATGTGAGCCCTGTGGCAGCTCATTGTATTAAACAAAACTGCATTTTCCATAATTTGCCAAAGACTAAAGTTAGACACCTAATTCCACAAGTGAATTATTCTCCAGCGCCTGAAACAAACTGTGAAATGAAGTGTAAAATTGGATAAACTTTCAAGTCCCTTGCACCTCTCAATATTCTAAGTCCTTAGCTATTTTCCACATTGTAATGAATACAAGATCATTCTTAGAGTAGGTGTCTGAAGTGTGGAGATTAGGGTGGAGGGAAGAGAAAAGAACTCATGACATTTAAAGCACTGTAATTGCTAATGTCACCTATTTAAAATATGATTATGCCTAGGCATTCACTCTGTACAATCCAGGGAGCAATCAGGAGAAAAGTAGAGTTGATCATTACCTGGTGGTGCTTGGGTCTATTTGAGGAGCATCAGACTTCCATTCAGCCTGTCAGAATGCAAGGCTTCTGGATTATAATGAGCATATACTCACTGTTCCAAAGCCTGAGCAACTGCCACCACATTAAGTTCTACAGGAAAAAATGAAAATTCCAAATTAAAAATATCTTCTCTGTGTCCTCAATTGACCCCAGATAAATAAGGAAGGAAACAAAGTTTAGTGTAGAAAGCCAGTGTGCTGATGAATTCAAAGGAAATATTTAAAAATTTAGAGTTTCTCTTGGGATTAACATATGCACATTGGGTGGTGGTGGTAGCTAAATGGTGTCTAACTCTTTGTGACCCCATGGACAGTAACCTGCCAGGCACCTCTTTCCATAGAATTTCCCAGGCAAGAATGCTGGAATAGGTTGCCATTTTGTTCTCCAAGGGATCTTCCTGACTCAGCTATTAAACCCACGTGTCTTGCTTGGCAGGCAAATTCTTAATCTCTGAGCCACCTGGGAAGCCATTATATACACACTATTTTATATAAAATGAGTGCAAAAGAAGGACTTATTGTATAGCACAGGGAATAATATTCAATATCTTATAATTTATAATGTAAAATAATCTGAAAAATAATCTGAATCACTTTGCTGTACATTACTAATAACATTGTAAACTACCTATTTTGCTGTTGTTCAGTGGCTAAGTCATGTTCAACTCTTTGAGACCCCATGGACTGCAGCATGCCAGGCTTCTTTGTCCTTCACTATTTCCCAGAATTTGCTCATATTCTCATCCATTGAGTTGGTGATGCTATCAAGGTAATGAAAGTATTTGTACTAATGACCTGAAATAACTTCCTAAATTCACATTATTAGGAGCAGAGAAGAGGATGCCTTTGTCCCTTGCTTAGAGATTCCTCAAGTTAATCATTCACACTTTCTTTATTCAAGAAGCAATATCTCCAAGTGTTTCCTAAGGAAGTGCTCACAGGATGAATGTTGAGAATGTCTTGGAGTGAGGAAGACGCCAAGCAAAGATCAAGGTTCTATCAGAGCTTGCTGCCACCAGAGAATTCTAAGGCATGCATTCCACCTAAAAGTGTCTCACAACTTAAGGAAAGAGAATGGAAGTTCACATCCATACACAGGTCTTGCATTTATTAAAGGCTGTGATCATGAAGCGGGTAGTGGAGGAGGTAAGCACCGAGGCACTTCTGGCTTCTACTTATATGAATTGCAAAGTCTCTTCAGAATCACCTGCCTCCACTTGGTGTGTATGGACAGACTAAGAGAAGCAAAATCCGCCAAAGCAGGAGGAGCTTATAGAACAGTCAAAAGGACCCAAGAGAGAGCGGGTAGGTCACTGACAATAGTGCCATACACATCCCAGGCACAGACCATGTAATGCACCTCACAGGGACTCAACACAAGTTTATAGAATATATGAATAAACATAAGATCTAAAATTTATGTTGGATAGTGTCTGTTATGGTTAATTTCATGTGTCAGTTTGTTTAAATATTATTCTGGATGTGTCTGTGAGGTTGTGTGTGTGTGTGTGTGTGTGTGTAAGATTAACATTTAAATGGGGAGACTCAGTAAGCAAAACAACCTCCTTGAAGAAGGTGAGCCTCATCCAATCAGTTGAAGTCCTTAATAGAACAAAAAGACTGACCCTCGCCTACGGAAGAGAGAATTCTTTTCTGATTGACTGCCTTTCAACTAGAATATTGACTTTTTCCCTGTCTTTGTACACAAACTGAAACACTGTTCTTCCTGTGTGTTGAGCCAGGCAGCCTTTGGAAAGAGCTACAGTCCTGAAATCTCCAACTGGCTTACTCACTCAGCAGATCTTGGAAACTGTCAGTGTTATTAGACTCCTTGCAGCCAAGTATGTGGCCCCTTTTGAGTAAATTTCAGATCAAAGCAAGAGGTGGACCTCCAAAGTTTTACTTTGATGGGACGAAAGGGTAGTCCTCTTAACCATTACCCATGTTAGTGATCAGAAAAGAGCAAATCCTCTAAGCAGAAAAAAATAACACTAGTGCCCAGAGGTCTTTTGATTTATCACCCAACCCTGATAAGAAAAAAGAAATTGAATGTGTATTAAGAAGGACACAGTTTAGATAGCTTTTGCGAAAATTCGTATGGAGGTGGAGACAGAAGGCAGGGTGATGACTGTGAAGAAGTTCAGTTACTGGATCAATGTACACAGTAGCAGCAGAAGTCTTAGAGAGTCTCAGAGAAGGGACAAAAAGGCACTCCTAGATGCATACACATTGATGCTGGCAGTGGTTCTGTCCCTGGCCCAGTGGCAAGCAGAAATAAGCTACCACATTTCTTGAGTAACTGAGTACCAGAAACAGCAAAAATATATTGAAAATTCTACACTCGTGTGTGTGTGTGTGTGTGTGCGCAAGCATATTTACATGGGAGACAGCTGCCCTCCCATGTGGTTCTTATCCTCTCTGCTCCTTTGCTATGGGATCTGAAATAGCTTCTGTGATGCTGAGGGCAGGTGCAGGAAGTCAGCGGCTTCATTTAACCACATGTAGCTTGAGAGAGGCTACAAGTTGTTCCTCAGGGTGCCATCCTGTCCATTAGCCAAGCTCTGCTGAAGGTTCTGCAATTGACCACAGGGACACAACTGGGTGGAACTAAACACTGACAGTCTCTACAAAGACTTGCCAGCCCTGCACACTGTGGACAAGACGATGTCTCATATCTCCTACAACCTGGACAGACATCCTTAGACTAGGACTTTTCAATGTCTCCAGCAAGCTCCTTGATTTCCACTGTAGATCAACACATTTACAAACCAGTTCAGGACTTTCCTTTTGAGGAATTCTATGCTGCCAGAGGGTGAATTCCTTTTGGGTAAATCATCCTGACGCTCCCAGCCCAGTCTTCCTTCCTGAAACGTAGGTATCACTTTATCCATTCTCTTCTCATGAATGAATCGCCCGTGACCAATTCTGTACTCTGCCATTCTGAGCTGGAGAGCTGGAGGGAAAGAACTGTAGACAAGTCTAGATGGTGTTCCCGACCTGTGTTAGGGCTCTATCAAACATCTTAAAAGTCTCAGAAAGTAAAGTTGTATGGCTGGTTCTAGACCAGGAGGCCAAAATCTCTGATATTTCTATCTCTGAAATCATGACATATAGCCCATTATGGCAGGGTAAGTTATCCTACAAAAAACCTTCTACATATCTAAATCATCAAGCAAAACTTAAATTCTAAAGCTCAGCTGTAAATTAAAAAAAATAATGTTTTGATACTTTTCAAAGAAATAATTCTGCTGCTGCTGCTGAGTTGCTTTAGTCGTGTCCGACTCTGTGTGACCCCATAGACGGCAGCCCACCAGGCTCCCCCATCCCTGGGATTCTCCAGGCAAGAACACTGGAGTGGGTTGCCATTTCCTTCTCCAATGGTTTTGGTAATTGAGCTAGCTTAATTAACAAATCATATTTATTAAAAAATAAAAATTTAGTAACTCCTTCCAAAATTTCCCCCAAATGGTCAAAAGTGAGTTCTTGGTCCTCAGGGTATTTCTGTGTGGGATATTTGAAGATTTAAACTCTTTTTTTTTTTTCAATGTATTCCAGTAACTGGGATATCATTAAATTAAGGTCTCTCTATTGAACAAAATCACATAAAAATGGTAATACTTTGATGTAAACAAAGAGTCACTGCTTCCTGATCTAACACCTTATGGTTGAAGTGTCATTCTATAGAAACACTTTATTGTTTTAATTTATTAATCTTTAATTGAAGCATAATTGATTTACAGTATGTGTTGATTTCTGTTAAACATCAACATGAATCAGCCATAGGTATACATATGTCCCCTCCTTCTTGAACATCCCTCCGTACTTCCTCCCCATCCTAACTCTCTAGGTTGTTATGTACAGATCCCTCGAAGGCGAAAGTGAAAGTCATTCAGTTGTGTTCAGCTGTTTGCAACCCCATAGACTATAAAGTCCAGGAATTCTCCAGGCCAGAATATTGGGTGGGTAACTGTGGAAAATTCTGAAAGAGATGGGAATAACAGACCACCTAACTTGCCTCTTGACAAATCTGTATGCAGGTCAGGAAGCAACAGTTAGAACTGGACATGGAACAACAGACTGGTTCCAAATAGGAAAAGGAGTACGTCAAGGCTGTATATTGTCACCCTGCTTATTAAATTTATATGCAGAGTACATCATGAGAAACGCTGGAGTGGAAGAAACACAAGCTGGAATCAAGATTGCTAAGAGAAATATCAATAACCTCAGATATGCAGATGACACCACCCTTACGGCAGAAAGTGAAGAGGAGCTAAAAAGCCTCTTGTTGAAAGTGAGAGAGGAGAGTGAAAAAGTTGGCTTAAAGCTCAACATTCAGAAAACGAAGATCATGGCATCTGGCCCCATCACTTCATGGGAAATAGATGGGGAAACAGTGAAAAGAGTGTCAGACTTTATTTTTTTGGGCTCCAAAATCACTGCAGATGGTGACTGCAGCCATGAAATTAAAAGGCGCTTACTCCTTGGAAGAAAAGTTATGACCAACCTAGATAGTATATTCAAAAGCAGAGACATTACTTTGCCGACTAAGGTCCGTCTAGTCAAGGCTATGGTTTTTCCTGTGGTCATGTATGGATGTGAGAGTTGGACTGTGAAGAAGGCTGAGCGCCGAAGAATTGATGCTTTTGAACTGTGGTGTTGGAGAAGACTCTTGAGAGTCCCTTGGACTGCAAGGAGATCCAACAGTCCATTCTGAAGGAGATCAACCCTGGGATTTCTTTGGAAGGAATGATGCTAAAGCTGAAGCTCCAGTACTTTGGCTACCTTAAGCGAAGAGTTGACTCATTGGAAAAAACTCTGATGCTGGGAAGCATTGGGGGCAGGAGGAGAAGGGGACGACAGAGGATGAGATGGCTGGATGGCATCACAGACTCAATGAATGTGAGTCTGAGTGAACTCCGAGTGATGGTGATGGACAGGGAGGCCTGGTGTGCTGCAATTCATGGGGTCACAAAGAGTCAGACACAACTGAGTGTCTGCACTGAACTGACTGAACCTTTCCCTTCTCCAGAGGATCTTCTGAACCCAGGTCTCCTGTATTCTTGTGAATTCAGGTGGATTCTTTACCAGCTGAGCCAAAAGGGAAGCCCTTAGTTTTTAATAAAATAAACTACAAAGCAAGTAGAAAACAGAAGGTAGCTTCCATGGGTTTGTCATCTTTCTTATATTGTCATGAAGATTTTAATATAGAGTTAGTTGATTAAATAAAGATAATGCTTCTTTGTAGCAGAAGGATACAATCAGAACTAGTGCTGAATAAGTGCTTCCTAACTGTTAGATCCTGGTCTAAGTGTTTTACCTGTAAACTCCGAGAACTTTTTAAAGGTTGTGCTATTATTATTTATAATACTGCAAAGTACCTTGAAATGTTCTAAATAGATATCCTATGTCACCTCCTCTGTCCATGGGATATCCCAGGGAAGAATACTGGAGTAGATTGCCACTTCCTTCTCCAGGGGATCTTCCCAACCCAGAGACTGAACCTGAGCCTCTTATGTCTCCTGCTTTGCCAAATAAGTTCTTTACCACTAGTGCCACCTGGGAAGCCCTCAGAGTGGTCATTACTTGAAGTCACATTTATAAGGTTGGAAAATTGATAGAAATGACCACACTCAGAGTGTGGCTAACATAAGTAACTCAGTTTTTCTTGCCTTGATCAACACCAGAGGTGTCATCAGTTAATATACTGTAGACTGTCAGAACAGGATTTCTGTGGTCTTCAACATGATGAATGTTTGAAAGTGCGGTATCATACCTAAAATAATGACACTCAATATGAGAACTGGCTAAAATATTCCCTTCTTCCCTGAATAGAGTATAGAAACTTAATGAGCCTTAATACTTGCTCCTTTAGTTTTGCACTATTTTGATTACAGTTCTTCAGAGAAGTATAGCCAGTAGGACAATAGAATACAAATACAGGATATGCATAGATGAATGGAGAGAGAGAGAGAGAGAGAGAGATTTTAGGAAATTTTCTCATGTAATTGTGGAGGCTTGGACAGAAGAGCCTGGTAGGCTGCAGTCCATGGGGTCTCGAAGAGTCGGACACGACTGAATGACTTCAATTTCACTTTTCACTTTCATGCATTGGAGAAGGAAATGGCAACCCACTCTAGCTTCTTGCCTGGAGAATCTCAGGGACAGGGGAGCCTGGTGGGTTGCCATGTATGGGATTACACACAGTCGGACACGACTGAAGCAACTCAGAAGCAGTAGCAGCAAGCTCAAAATCTGATGCTGTAACCTATGCAGCTGGAGATTCAGGAAAGAGTTATAGTTTGAGTTCAAATGAAGTGTGGTTGGTGGTTTAGTCACTAAGTCGTGTCAAGCTCTTGCGACCCCATGGACTGTGGCCTGCCAGCCTCCTCTGTCCATGGGATTCTCAAAGCAAGAATACTGGAGTAAGTTGCCATTTCCTTCTCCAAAAGGAAGTCTACTGGCAGAAACTTTTCTTGCTCAGAGGATGTCAGTCTTTTTTCTAGTCAGAGCTGCAGCTGGTTGGATGAGGCCCACCACATTATGAGGTAATCTACTTTACTCAAAGTTCACATATTCAAATTTTACTCTCATCCAAAATACATTTAAAAAAAAAAATTCAGAATACTGTTTGACTATTTGGAAACTGGCCTAGCTACTTTGCCACAGATAATTAACCATTATGAGCACTTATCTAGACATCAGATCGTAGGATTTCTGTTTTATTGATTCTGAACCTAAGGGAAATAGAAACCAGAATATCGTTGCAGGACATTTGAATTATTTTTCACGCAAGATTGTGATGTAGTATGTGAAAGGACAAAGTGTTGAAACTTTGCCATGTGCATATATCAGTTCTACAAATTGTTTAATGTCTAACTGGCAATAAAATATGCCTATACATAACTGTGTAGAAGCACTTACTGACATGTGCTTTTACTTTAAAGTGATAGTGAGATTACGAGTATTGAATAAACCAGCTCTACCACAATTTAGCAAACTATCCTTATGTACCAAGAAACCCAGATTTGTGATATTTCAAGCTTGCTTTGGAGAGTTAAATGACATTTAATATTCCCATTTGCAGAAAAATGAGGACTAGAGAGGTTAAGTAACTTAGCCAATAAGTAAAACTAATTAAAAGAAGTAGCTGGATTTAGACATTAGCTGTAAACTCCAATATCTACAATTTTAACCCCAAGACTAAACCTTTGTAGACATTTTAACCACATTTCATAAGAATATATGAATAAGGGAAAATGTAATGGATTTTTTAATGAAAATAGCAAGTGCTAAAGTTTTATAACGATCAATAAATTGAAATACTGAGAGATGTTATCTCTATGTCCAAAAGATTAAGAGTGCTTAAGTTGTATTTTTTCCTTCCTTGTTTCTTCTAAATGTATTACAACAGACATGTATTCCTCTAACACTGGTGTATCAAACAAAAAAAAAAAACTTTAAGCACAAGGCTTTAATCTCAATTTAAAATACACACTAAAATCAGGCCATAAAGCAGTACTTTTTGTTTTAGAAAAAAAAAAATTAATGTGATAAGATGAATAGCTTATCAAGTGGAATTTTTCTTGAATATTTTTGAATAATTACTACATAAGTTCTATGTGAATATTTCTACTGTGAGCAGCACTATACTTTTCTATGAGAAATGTTTAAATATTTTCTGTTGAGATACCTAGCAGACAGGCAGGTACCTAGTTTAACCCTGATTATACAGTGTTTCCAGAGGGGTAGAAAATGGATCATGTTTTGCCCACATGAAGATTCTCTCATTCCTCCAGGGAAAGCATATGAGAAAGGTGATCCACTTCTCAAATTAACTTAGAAGAATACTGCAGTTACAGAAAAAAAAAATCTTTACTAAATGATTTATAGACATTCAGCTTAATATCAAGGGCATAAAATTTATTTCCTCAAAGTTTTAATTTAATTTAACAGAAAAATATTTATGATCATCATAGAGGGAAACTATTATTCCAGAACATGTGATTTGTCATTTATGTTTTCCAATCCTCCACTGATATACCAAAAACATTTCTCATATACTCATAATTGCGTGACCTTAGATATGCTTCCAATAATTATACGCTAAAAAATTTAATTAGATTATTTGATAAATTATGGTATGGAAAAAGTTAAAAAACTTTCATGATAGATGACAGCATATTTGACCTTTACTTCTATCACAGAGTTCCAAAGTATAAAATATTGCATTGCTTTAATTCCAGTGTGTGTATTGTGTACACAATTCATTAAGATGGAACTAAGTGTAATCATTCTAGATTTATGACATGATTTTTTGGCATTACTTTTCCACTATTTTGTTTGCATTATATAATTTTTCCAGTGTTATTTTTTTTTTTGCATTTTACATGTAGAAAAAGACATTTTTGACATATAGTTCTATGAGATGTTACAAATGCAAAGTTTTGCACAGTCAACACCACAAAGAATTCCTCATGCAGCCCATTCATAACTCCCCTACCCTAACCCCAGCCAACCACTGATCTGTTCTGTTTCTGTATTTTTGGTTTTCACTACAATTTCTTTTTATTTTATGCTACTTAAAATTCTTCCCAGTATGGCTAAAATAAAAATACCAAATAAATAGAAATAAACTCTGGAGAGCTTTTCACGTAAACTTAAGACAACAGTGTATATTCCTTGCCACAGAAAACAGATGTAGAGTTAATTCAACATCCTTATTCCACACAGTTTTCAAGGTTTGGTTAAAAGTGTTGCTCTCATTATGTCACCATAATCCCACCATGCCATAATCCATGATGGCACCATAAGCCATCACATTTATTCGCCTTCAATATACTAGTGTATGTACAATTTGTTGTTGTTTTTAAAACTTATTTTGAGATGGTTGTAGTTTCACATCTATTTGTAAGAAAAAATAGTACAGAAATATCCTTGGTGCACTTGTGGAACATAAATAATACAATTGAACCTGGAATAACTCTCAAAGGCCAGGTTTATGCATGCAAAATGGGGTACATTGAGAAAACTTTCAACTATATTAGGAAAGGGAAATTTTACAAATTTGTCTCAATCCTCATGTACTTGTAAACACTTTTACCCTCAGTTTGATTGCATATATAAAACAAAAGAGACCCGAACTCCTACAATAGTAAAACACAAAATCAGAATTTTGTCTATGATTTTAATCAGAAAATTTAAAAATGCTTTACCATCTGAGTTTATTTATTATAGGCATGATATAGTTGATTTATATAAGTACCTTAAATCATTTAATCATTTAATGATTATGCTTATCCTGAACTACTTCCTTGTCCAAACTTCAGTCAGGATCCTCTGAGCCTTTTTTTCAATGAGGTCTTTATTTTAGCCTTCTTGTCCACCTCACTGAGCCCAGATTTTGGCAAAGAATCTGAGTTAATTTAGCCAGTTCCCTGCATTGATAACTAATGAAATTCCACCCTTGATGTCTAACTCTTGGCCTGGCTTCAGCAAGTATCCTGTTAGGCAGGTTTAGCTAGAAGTCTTCCCAGGTGGTGCTAGTAGGAAAGAGCCTGCCTGCCAAGGCAGGATAGCTAAGAGTGATGGGTTAAGTCTTTGGGTGGGGAAGATGGTAACCTACTCCAGTATTCTTGCCTGGAAAATCCCATGGATAGAGGAACCTAGCCAGTATGGTTCATGGGACCTCAGAGTCAGACACAACTGAAGTGACTTAGAATGCATGCATGCCCCTATCTTTGATGTTCCTCTTAGCGATAGCCATCCACTGAGCCCTCACTCTGCTCATCATCTGTGAATCCCCAGATGCTTTTGCTACATTCAGAGGAGAACTCATCTCTATGCTAAAGTCTCTGTTGTTGCAGTAGCCACATGAAATCTTTTGCTGTCTTCAACACGTGTGCATTTTTCTTTCATGTGCTTTAACGGTTACTGGCATGGAAATTTTCCTATGTTGTCTCTGATCACTAACTGATTTACAATGGGAGGGTGATTTCTCAAGGGCCAACAGGCAGATGCATAAAGGAAATACCTCCAAGGACTTGTCACAGAACTCCTAAAGTCTCCTGCCACCTCAAGAAAGGAGAGATTTTGTTACAACCAGATGTTTGGATAAAGCTGTTCTGGCTGTCCCTCATTCTCCTTAACATAGGTGGAATGCCCCCTTCTCTGCCTTCTGCCTCCATCATGTACAGAGACATAGGAAAGAAAACAGCTAATCCCCACAATATCCCTCATCTTTTTACTCTCTTCTTTTTGTTGTTTAAAGTTTTGAGATAGTCATACATTAACATCTAATTGTAAAAGTAATAAACTTTATCTAATTTCCTCATGGTGATAACATATTGCAAAACTTCAGTACATTATCAAAACCAAGATGTTGACATTGATACAAATCATGGATTTCCTACAGATTTATCTACTTTACTTGTGCTCACTTGTGTTTTTATTTAGTTTTAGATTGTTTTCTGGGCTTCCCTTGTGGCTCAGCTGGTAAAGAATTTTCCTGCAAAGCAGGAGACCTGGTTTCAGTCCTTGGGTTGGGCTGATTTCCTGGAGAAGGAAAAGTCTACCCACTCCAGTATTCTGGCCTGGAGAACTCCATGGACTGTATAGTCCATGGGGTTGCAAAGAGTTGGACATGACTGAACGACATTCATTTTCACTTTCAATTACTGCTTTCTGGGCTTCCCTGGTGGCTCAGATGTTAATTTGCCTGTAATGTGGGAGACCTGAGTTTGATCCCTGGGTTGGGAACATCCTCTGGAGAAGGAAATGGCAACCTGCTCCAGTAGTGTTGCCTGGAGAAATCCATGGATGGAGGATCCAAGGGGGTACAGCTGAGGGGTCACAAAGAGTTGGACAGGGCTGAGTGACTAACTCACCACACCCCATAGTGTTTTCCATAATACATTTGTTGAGGTCTGATCCACATGCCATACGTTCACTTTTTAACATGTGCGATTCCATAGTATTTAGGATCTTCAGTGCTATGCAACCATCACTACTCTTTCAAAAATTGTAATAACCCTCAAAAGAACCCCACACCCATTTACAATCACTCTTAATTTCTTCCTCTCATCAGCCCACCCTCCCAAACTGCAATCTACATTTTGTCCTTGCAGATTTGCTTAGTCTTAACATTTCATATTAATGAAATCCTACAACAGGTGGTCTTCGGTGAGTAAGTTATTTCACTTAGCATAATTCTTTCAAGCTCCATCCATGTATAGTATATATACTCTATTCCTTTTTATGGTCTCAAAATATTCCAGTTATGGAGATATCACATTTTCCTTATTCATTTATCAGTTGATAGCATTTGAATTGTTTCCACTTTTTGGCTATTATCAAGGGCTTCCTTTGTGGCACAGCTGGTAAAGAATCTGCTTGCAATGTGAGAGACCTGGGTTCGATCCCTGGGTTGGGAAGATCTCCTGGATAACGGAAAGGCTATCCACTCCAGTATTCCGGCCTGGAGAATTACACGAACTGTATAGTGCATGGGGTCACAAAGAGTCAGATATGACTAAGTGACTTTAACTTCACTTTGGCTGTTATCAGCATGTTGCTATAGTAATAATATAGTTTTGTATGGACATCTAGATGATATATCTTGGACATATACCTTGAAATATGAATGTCAGGTCACATTTTGCTAAATCTAGGCTAACCATTTGAGGAACTGTCAAAATATTTCTAAAGCAATTATTCTATTTACATTCTCTTCAGTTGTGCTACATATGAGATTTCTGGTTTATCCAGTTCCTTGCCAACCTTTGTTAGTGTCCATCTTTTTTACTCACTGCAACTTCTGCTGTTTCCTGATAACATGAGAAGGAAAGAAGGGAACAGAATACCAGCTAGATTTGCCTCCCACCACCATCTCATTTTGACTCACTGATGTCATTTTAAATAGAGGTTTAGTGCTCCACTGAATCTAAGCTATGTGAGAACACCGTGAGGAGCCAGAGTGCGATCTAGTGTCATTTTGCCTTATCATGATCAGTCTCAGTTTTACAATGTTAGGGTGGATCCTCAGCAAAGTCACATGCTGAATGATCATATTTATACTTTTGATGCCAAGTTGGGTGAAGACTCAAATCATGTTGAAATCTGCCCAGTCTATGCAGACAGTGTAATTGGAGGACTACCTGCTTCCACTAAGTAGAAGAGGGATGATCAGCTCCCCAGCTTGTCGTGTTGGCACTGTCTAATAATGGTACCAGAACACTGCCTCCTAATTCTGCTGTTTGTAGGAGGGAGAAGATAAGCTTCTTACTTGGGTTTTTGACACAACTGCAGGGAACATTTAACAGTGCCACCTGCTTCTATGGGTTGGTGTGACAAAATGAAAGATTATCTCCTCCATCAACCACACTGAAACCACAGTGAGTTGAGGAAATTGGATGGAACTTCCATTTTTCCATTGATGTTTGGAATAGGCTGGTATTGCCGAAGAGTTTTTTATTTGGTTAGTCCATTCTTTCCTCATCCTGTAGCTAGAGGCAACAGGAGTTTCTTAGAGATATTTTTTTGAGCCTGTAGGTAGTTCCAAGTTGACTCATACAACGTCATGTCCAAGATATAAGAAACAATAATAAATGCAGAGGACTCATCATCATGTGATATCTTATTTCTTGAGATCCCTGGAAAGTACCCTTTCTTCTTTTCTATGCTTGATTGCTGTGTTATGCCCAAGTATTTTTAGTTGTATGAGAGAGAAACTGGAAGGAATGGAAGTACTCTAAGTTTTCTGAAGCTAGAAGCATCTGACATTGAATCTGATGGGGAATGTGATACCCTCACTTTTCCACATTCCTTCCAGTTTTGACTGTGGTGTAGGAAGGAAGTCAGGGACAAAGAAGACACTGGGGAAAGGAAAGAGGAGAGAGATCCTGACATCTTTCCTTTGCTTTGATTGTGAGAGTAAGATTAACCATAAAGCAAGTTGTTTCATGATCATATAACAAAGGACAATTTTGTTAAATAATTGAGACACTTAGGTAAAAGAAGAATCATGAAGTTGTCTGAGAAACAAATCAGGAAAAAAATAAAATAAGAAAGAGAGAGATCAAATAGCGTGTTGCTAGATGCAAATTGCAAAATTCAGAATTAAACTGAAGAAAATAGGGAAACCACTAGGTTGTTTGGGTATTAATCAAATCCCTTATGATTATGCAGTGGAAGTGACAAGTAGATTCAAGGAATTAGAACTAGTAGACAGAGTGCCTTTAAAACTATGGATGAAAGTTCATAACATTATACAAGAAATGGTGACCGAAAGCATCCTTAAGAAGAGAAATGCAGGAGGCAAAGTGGTTTCTAAGGAAGCCTATCAAGTAAGAAGATCTTGTAAGAAATGAAAAGCTAAGGAAGAAAGAGAAGATATCTATCTAAATGCAGAGTTCCAAAGGATAGGAAGGAAGGATAAGAACACCTTCTTAAGTGAACAATGAAAACAAATAGAGGAAAACAACAGAACTGGAAAGACTAGAGATCTCTTCAAGAAAGTTGGAGATACCAAGGGAATAGTTGATGCAAAGATGGGCACAATAAAGGACAGAAATGACAAGGACCTAACAGAAGCAGAAGAGATTATGAAGAGGTGGCAAGAAGAACTATACAAAATGGTCTTAATGATGCAGATAAACATGATGGTATGGACACTCACCCAGAGCCAGACGCTCTGGAGTGTGAAGTCAAGTGGGCCTTAGGAAGAGTTACTAAGAACAAAACTAGTGGAAGTGATGGAATTCCAGCTGAGCTATTTCAAATCCTTAAAGATGATACTGTTAAAGTATTGTATTCAATATGCCAGCAAATTTGGAAAACTTAGCAGTTTACCAAAGGTCAGTCTTATTCCAATCCCAAACAAAGGCAATGCCAAAGAATATTCAAACTACAATGCAATTGTACCATTTCACATGATAGCAAGTTAATACTCAAAATATTTCAAGTAGGATTCACTTGTATGTGAACTGAGAATTTCTAGATGTATAAACTGAATTTTAAAAAAAGACAGATGAACAAGATATCAAATTGTCAACCTCCTTTGCATAATAGAAAAAGTAAGAGAATTCCAGAAAAAAAAAAAAAACTTTTTTTTTTGAGGTTATCACTATGGCTTTATTTATTTTTTCCTCATTCCTCACTTTATTTTTATTTTTTTTAAATTAACTTTTATTTTTTAGTTTGTTTTGCTTTACAATACTGTATTCGTTTTGCTATACATTGACATGAATCAGCCACGAGTGTACATGAACTCCCAATCCCGACCTCCACCTCCCCCTCCCGCCCCACACCTTCTCTCTGGATTATCCCCGTGCATCAGTCCCAAGCCCACACTTCTGCTTCACTGACGATGCTAAAGTATGTGACTGTGTAGATCACACACACACACACACACACACACACACACAAACCTGTGGAAAATTCTTCAAGAGATGGGAATACTAGACCACCTTACCTGCCATATCAGAAACCTGTCCGTAGGTCAAGAAGCAACAGTTAGAACAAGACACGGACAATAGGCTGGTTCAAAATTGGGAAAGGAGAACATCAAGGCTGTATATTGTCACTCTGATTATTTAACTTCTATGCAGAGTACAATCATGTGAAATGCCAGGTTAGATGAATCACAAGCTGAAATCAAGATTGATTGTAGAAATATCAACAGCCTCAGATATGCAGATGACATGACTCTAATGGCAGAAAGTGAAGAGGAACTAAAGAGCCTCTTGAGGGTGAAAGATGAGAGTGAAAAATATGGCTTAAAACTTAACATTCAAAAAACAAAGATCATGATATCTAGTCCCATCACTTTGCGACATACAGATAGGGGAAAAGTGCAAGCAGTGACACTTTATTTTCTTGGTATTTAAAATCACTGTGGACGGTGACTGTAGCTATGACACTAAAAGACTCTTTCTCCTTGGAAAAAAGAGCAATGACAAACCTAAACAGCATATCAAAAAACGAGACATTACTTTGCCTACAAAAGCTTGTATAGTCAAAGCTGTCGTTTGTTCAGTAGTTATGTATGGATGTGAGAAATGGACAATAAAAAAGGTTGTTTGTGGAAGAATTGATGCCTTTGAAATGGACTGAATTGATGTCTTTGAAAAGGACTCTTGAGAGTCCTTTGACAGCCAGGAGATCAAGCCAGTCAACCCTAAGGGAAATCAACCCAGAATATTTATTGGAAGGATTGATGAATCTCTGATACTTTGGTCACCTGATGCAAACAGCTGATTCATTGGAAAAGACCTTGATGCTGGGAAAGGCTGAAGGCAGGAGGGGAAAGGGTGACAGAGGATTAGCTAATTACAGAATTTTAGTACTCTCCAGGAGATAGTGAAGGACAGGATAGCCTGGCATGCTGCAGTCCATGATATTGCAGAGAGTCAGATATGACTTAGTGACTGAACAACAAGAGGCAAAGAAAGAATGCCCCAATGAGTATAATTTATAGTGACAGTAAGGAGATAGAAAAAAAATAGTACTACCCTTCTTATTTAAGTTCTGTGCAGAGTACATCATATGAAATGCCAGCTGGATGAAACAACAGCTGGAATCAAGATTGCTGGGAGAAATCACAGTGACTTCAGATATGCTGATGATACCACCATTATGTCAGAAAGTGAAGAGGAACTAAAGAGTCTCTTGATGAAGGTGAAAGATAAGAGTGAAAAAGTTGGCTTAACATTTAATATTCAAAAAAACGAACATCATGCATCTGGTTCCATTACTTCATGGCAAATAGATGGGGAAACAATGACATAACTTTACTTTCTTGGGCTCCAAAATCACTGTGGACAGTGGTTGCAGCCATGAACTTAAAAGATGCTTGCTCCTTGGAAGAAAAACAATGACAAACCTAGACAGCATATTAAAAAGCAGAGACATTACTTTGCCTACAAAGGTCTGTATAATCAAAACTATGGTTTTTCCAGTAGTCATGCATGAATGTGAAAGCTGGACAATAAAAAAGGTTGAGCAGGAAGAACTGATGCCCTTGAACTGTGGTGGAGAAGACTCTTGAGAATTCCTTGGACAGCAAGGAGATCCAACCAGTCAATCCCAAAGGAAGTCAATCCTGGATATTCATTGAAAGGACTGATGCTGAAGCTGAAGCTCTAGTACTTTGGCCACCTGATGCAAAGAGCTGACTCATTGGAAAAGACCTCAATCCTGGGAAAGATTGAGGGCAGGAGGAGAAGGGCACGATAGAGGATGAGGTGGTTGGATGGTATCACTGACTCAAGGGCCATGAGTTTGAGTGAGCTCCAAGAGATGGTAAAGAACAGGGAAGCCTGGCATGCTGTAGTGCAATGGGTCACAAAGAGTTGGACATGACTGAACAACTTAACTGTCTGGGCAGCTAAACACATTCAACATATGTTATAAATCGTAATGTATGCCACTGAATGTGGAAAGGAAAAAAAAAAAGAAAAAACTACCAGGAGCCTTGTGAATAAAAAAAACAAAGTTAACAAACAAGTAATGTAGATTAATGAATTAAAGATAGTCACCTCTTTCAGGACACTAAACATTTCACGGATACTTTTAAAACACAGAACAAAATAAATAGAACACAGTTATACTCATGAGTTAGGTAAAGTGAAAGAAAATGACCTCAACCTAATCAATAATTTGATAGTTTTGGTTTCTATTTAAAGTATTCAAATATTTTATTTCAAATTCTAGTGATTAAAAAAATAGAAGCTTTATAAGAAGCTTCATTTCAGTTCAGTCGCTCAGTCGTGTCCGACTCTTTGTGACCCCATGAATTGCAGCACACCAGGCCTCTCTGCCTATCACCATCTCCCGGAGTTCACTCAAACTCACGTCCATTGAGTCGGTGATGCCATCCAGCCATCTCATCCTCTGTCATCCCCTTTTCCTCCTGCCCCCAATCCCTCCCAGCATCAGAGTTTTTTTCCAATGAGTCAACACTTCGCATGAGGTGGCCAAAGTACTGTAGTTTCAGCTTTAGCATCATTCCTTCCAAGGAACACCCAGGCTGATCTCCTTTAGGATGGACTGGTTGGATCTCTTTGCAGGCCAAGGGACTCTCAAGAGTCTTCTCCAACACCACAGTTCAAAAGCATCAATCCTTCGGCACTCAGCTTTCTTCACAGTCCAACTCTTGCATCCATATGTGACCACAGGAAAAACCATAGCCTTGACTAGAAGGACCTTTGTTGGCAAAGTAATGTCTCTGCTTTTGAATATGCTATCTAGGTTGGTCCTAACTTTTCTTCCAAGGAGTAAGCGTCTTTTAATTTCATGGCTGCAGTCACCATCTGCAGTGATTTTGGAGCCCACAAAGATAAAGTCTGACACTGTTTCCACTGTTTCCCCATCTATTTCCCATGAAGTGATGGGACCAGATGCCATGATCTTCGTTTTCTGAATGTTGAGCTTTAAGTCAACTTTTTCACTCTCCTCTTTCACTTTCAACAAGAGGCTTTTTAGCTCCTCTTCACTTTCTGCCATAAGGGTGGTGTCATCTGCATATTTGAAGTTATTGATATTTCTCCTGGCTATCTTAATTCCAGCTTGTGCTTCTTCCAGCCCAGCATTTCTCATGATGTACTCTGCACATAAATAAGCAGGGTGACAATATGCAGCCTTGATGTACCCCTTTTCCTATTCTTATCCAATCTGTTGTTCCATGTCCAGTTCTAACTTTTGCTTCCTGGCCTGCATACAGGTTTCTCAAGAGGCAGGTCAGGTGGTCTGGTGTTCCCATCTCTTTCAGAATTTTCCACAGTTTATTGTGATCCACATAGTCAAAGGCTTTGAAATAGGTTAGGGATTTCAAAAAATATGAGCAACTGAAACTTTCCCCCCTTTTATGCCTACCTTAATTTAAATCCATAGGAAAATATGGCCTAAGTAGTGAATCTTCATTCAGTATTCGATTTTAGAAACATAATATGTAGACTGTCCAGTGAGAATAACCTTAGATTTTGTTAAAGTGATACACAAAATACAATTTTTGAGCTCCTTTTCTGCAGCTTCAGTTTTGAAATGCAACCACAGACTTCCAATTTTTCAAGAGAGTATGACACATTTATTTATAATTTTAACTTATAAGGAGATGGTTTTTATAAAACTATACTCAAATAATTCACTAGGATTATTTAATAAAAATAGGCATAGTTTTATACCAGATCAAAGTCTACAAAGTCCATACCAAGAGCTCTTAAAAGACTTTTCTTTTGGTGCCATATAGCAATTTTGTATATTAATAACCTGATGAATTTTTTTGAACTCATAAATAGATAGAATGAAAATTTGACAAATGATAACGTATATATATACAAATTCAACAAATGAGTATTAAAATTATTTTCTTAAATTATAATCTAGTAATCTAATCTATATTCCACATATAGAAATATAAATATAACATTTAAATATCTATATACATAAATTTGATATATGTAAATATATAGAGCATATAATATGGTAGAGTAAATGTAGTTTCTTCTAAAAATGTACTTTAGATTTCACATTGGAAAAGTAAAAATAAAAAAAAGTATACTCAATTTATCTGTACTTTTTTTTCTATTGCAAAATAATATTAAATAAGCTTATGTTCTCAACTTTTGTGAACTCATAAAATTTGTGCTGCTTATATATTATTGTTCTGAGACTCTTTCAAAGTTGTAAAATGAAGAAAATGTTTTAGAGTAAATTTCTAATCCTATACAACCACTTTTAGTTATTTTTTTCAAAGCAAAGAATAAAATATACCCTTGGGTTCATCTTGGATTTGGTCTAGTCTTAAACTTTGTGGTAACATTTCTAAATATTTAATTGTAAATCATCAGCATTAAAAATGAAGCCTTTTGGAAAAGCTATGCTTATCTTCATGTATAGGTATTGTTATAATTAAGAAAAAAAAAAACAGAGTTGGGCAGTAAAGTAATAAAACCAGATTTTACTTAAGACAATTGCAGCTGTGGAGAAGAGGCCTCACTAGAGAAGGGTGCTCAATTCTGAATACAGGCTGGGCCACGGTCCCAGCCTCTGACATAATAATAGAAATAAAGTCACAATAAATGTAATGCACTTGAATCATCTCAAAAACCACCCCTATCCCGATCTGCTGTGTTCCATGAAGCCAGTGCCTGGTGCCTATAATAATAGAAATAAGTGCACAATAAATGTAATGCTCTTGAATTATCCCATAAACCACCTACCTCAGTCTGCTGTGTTCCACAAAACCAGTGCCTGGTGCCAAAAGAGTTAGGGGCCGCTGGCCTGGGCAAGCAAGCAGCAAGATGGGAATTAGTGGATGGAAATTGCTACAAGTGAACATTAAGGTAAGGGGGATCCTAGGTTAATTGACCAGACAGGCTTCTTGCTGAAGGCAGGCCAGGGTGATCAGACATTAGCTGGGAGATGGTGGGGTACAAAGAATCTGATCAGATACTGAAGATATCAAGAGTGTGAGGGTCCTATTAACCTGACTTGGAAGGATTCTTGCTAAAACTGAATTGGCCTAGGAGAAGGCTCAAAGCCTAATCACAGTTTGGTCAAACAAAAAAAAAAATCTTTGAGGCTTTGTACAATTCAGGGTATATGTGCATACACACAAATCCACACACACACAGCCACTTGTCTTTATAGAAACAACATTAATATTAAAATATTTAGAAGGCATCACACAAAATAAAAAGTTATAGTCTGTTACATAAATTTATAATAATTAATGAATAATAAGAGAAGTGAAAATCATGCTTTTTAACTCCACAACTTATAAAATGGTTTGCTTGTCTTCATAAGAATGAATTGGTTGTTGAATAGAGAGGAAATCAGTTATTTACCTGAAATGTAAGTAGCTGAGATAAGCTTCCATTTCCTCAGCAACATAACTCTGCCTATAAATGTTATTGAATATGACTGTGATTGATTTATGTGTCTTTTTTTTTAAATTATATAAGAGATATGCTGAGACTGCCATGCAACAGTTTTGTAGTTGTGTTATTATGTGAGTGTTAGAAACTCGTGTTGTAGGTGATGACATATGATGAAGTTGCACACTCTTACCAGCCAATCCCTATTAAGTGAACATGAACAGCAAAGACAATAGGGGCTCTAATTATTTGCAGTGACCTGGGGTGTTTATCTTGGAGAAGGCAATGGCACCCCACTCCAGTACTCTTGCCTGGAAACTCCCATGGACGGAGGAGCCTGGTAGGCTGCAGTCTATGTGGTCGCGAAGAGTCAGACAGGACTGAGTGACTTCACTTTCACTTTTCACTTTCGTGCATTGGAGAAGGAAATGGCAACCCACTCCAGCGTTCTTGCCTGGAGAATCCCAAGTACGGAGGAGCCTGGTGGGCTGCCGTCTCTTGCTTCTACAGTCTTTACTTGATTTCCCTCCAAGTCTCTACTGGAAGGCCAGTCATGGGTCCTCTGCTCAAACAAGTATGGCTGATGCTCAGACCAAGTTAAAATGGGTCTCTTGACTTTGAAAGTGTAATTATGCTAACATTAATATACCAATGTGCTCCTTGAAATATCACCAGTAGGGAATGATTTTACTACCAATTAAATAAGGAAATTTATTTTTGGAAATAATTGAAGGGTGTTTTTCTGTAGCCTCTTTTTCCAACATATTTTTGATTAGATAAATTTTGTCATATTCAGGATCGAGATGTATCTTATGACTGATTCTTGCATTGGTTTCTTATAATCCAGAAGCCACCAAAGGCATAAGATGATGTTGCCAGAGGACATTTTCTCATGTTTGGGGAAACACTCTTTGACTTAACCCGAGTTTTGAATACTAGAAATTTTGAATCTGCTTTCTTTGGTCTATATGTATTTAAGCTCATCTTGTCAAGTACCTATTTATGAACTTTCCTCAAACTCTTTTAGAGTATTTTTCCTATGATTGCTAACAACTCCATAAATAAGTTCATTCACTGTTTATCTCTTATATCTATTATCAATATCTAAGTGCATCTTTTTCTGTATTATCCTTATTTTTTTCATGATGCAGAAATTTTAAAAATCTCATGAAGTCACATTTCATTTTTTCCCCTATTATTTTTCCCCTATTATTCCACTTCTTTTTAAAGTGAAAGTGAAGTGAAGTCGCTCAGTAGTGTCCGACTCTTTGTGACCCCATGGACTGTAGTCTGTAGACCTTAACCAGGCTTCTCCATCCATGCAATTTTCCAGGCAAGAACACTGGAATGAGTTGCCATTTCCTTCTCCAGGACATCTTTCCGACTCAGGAATTGAACCCGGGTCTCATGCATTGTAGGCAGATGCTTTTACCACCTGAGCCACCAGGGAAGTGCTCTCTTCTTTTAATGGTCAACATAGTAAGGTCTGTCTCTTCCTGAGACTACACAGCTACATGGATATTTTCTTTCAGCACTGTTTTGCTTCTATATTAGATAGAGTTCGGCTGTATTATATATTTGGCTTTTCTTTATTGCTATTTATTATCTGGTGACTAAATCAGACACAAACAAAGATGATCAATTATATCTTTGCTACTGTGCTTTGTTTAAATTTTCATTATTTTTTCTTTTGAAAAGCATATTTTATATATTTTCATAGTATCCTATTTGACATGCAATGTTCCATGAATTACATAAATTAATTGTATTTATATTGTTAAAATAATCATTTTACATTCATTAAAATACTTCCTCCCTTGAATTCAACTTGGTTTGCTATACTTCCCAAACTTTTGCTTGAAAGACAATATAGAATAAGGTATGCTCAATTTAGCTTTTGTTTTTAAGGTGTCAAATATCAGTAAACACCTACTTAGGAAAAATACTGTGATTTTTATCTCTATTAAGTGTCCACTCTGTTGTTGAGATTTTCCTAACATTTCTAGAAAGATGACTAAATTCATTTATCCCATACATTTCCAAATGATGGTCAAATTAATGAAATATTTGAAGATATAAAATCCCTAGATTAATTAATTACTTTCTAATTACAGGCTAAGTGGCTAATTTGTGGAATTGCTATTGTACTGCAGATTTAAAAATCTAAATATGAATGGATAAACATGATGAAATAAGTCCTTACACTTCAATTACAGTGTTCATCAGCTTTACAAGGGATTAAACACATAAGTCCCTCCTTGTGACTAGAAAAGAACTGTGAGGTCTTCCAAAAACAAAACTCTCCTTTCTAGGGAAAACAACTTTAACACTTCCTCACTTTTAGGCCAATTCTTGGCAGATTATTTGCCTGTGTGCTGCTGAAAGGCATTTCTTCTGCTGTATTTTCACCTCCGGTTCCATTTCTTCCTGAATCACTTGTAAGGAATATCTCTGCACTGCTCAGAGAAACAGTTAGAAGTAATTTTCATAATGGAATAAATAAAGCATGATTATAAGGCAGAGTAACTGCAATAAAATCATATGATCTAATCAGGCAATGCACAGGTATTTATGGAACAAATTTTAAGAACTTCAAGTGAGACTGGATTCTATAAAAGTGACTAAGTGCCTGCTTTGCTTTGGGGAAACTATAACACAAGAATCATTCAGAGGATAGCAATAGCTTAAGAACACTAAACTGAAAAGTGTTATTGGTACATGTAACATAAATCGATGATGGGAGGAATATTGTGTTTGGATGTCATGTTCAAACCTTCCCAAAAGGGCAGAGAAGCTTGAGCTTGTTCGATTCATTCTAAAGAAAATGTAGCTTGGGCAGAGATTATCTGCGATTTTAGAGCATGTATGGAAGAAATCTTTAGGGAATTTCTTACAAGCAGAGCAAGAGTTGTGATATTCAATTAATGATGTCTCTGTGTTCACAGGAAATCATTGCCCTCCTTTATTTAGCACTTTGATAGAATAAAACAAAAGAGCTAAGTCATATTTTGGCAAGGGTATTTGTATCACTTACATTAACAGAAATGATTCACTAGAAATGGCAGCTGCAGTTGTGCTAATCTGTATTGAATGATTTCTTCACTTATATTTAAGAAAAGAAAACAGTATTATTTGATCAAAAAATCATTTCACTTAGCCTGTGAGGTAACAGTGCTTTTTATGAGTAAAATATTAAAGTTTAAATATTTACAGTGTGTCTGGGAAATAGACTTGAAAAACTATTTGCACAACGTCTAACTCTCTGGAAAAAGCAACTGGACTGGTCCCAAATGCTTGCTCATCTTGCATCAGAGTAATTAGGATGATTGCTTTCATTTGTGTTTTCCTTCCAACATCAATGAGCAATTAACTCAATTCAGACACTGTCCATGTGGGGATACATAAACCCCCACAGGGTAAGGGCTCAGTTCACAACTGCACTCCCAGCACTTCACATTCCAGTTGTAAATACAATCTTTCTCCTGCAATTCTGACTGACAGACTGTGGGTTGGAGCGTCCCACAACCACCTCCTCAGGTTCAATTAATTTCTTAGAGCATCTCACAGAACCCAGACACATTCACCAGCTGGATTACCGGTTTAATATAAAGGACGCAACTCAGGAATAGCCAGATGGAAAAGGTACAAAAGGCACAGTACTGAAAGGGCACAGGGCTTCCATGCCCTCTAGACATGCCCTCTGATACTGTCTCCTGCTGCTGCTGCTAAGCCGTTTCTGTCGTGTCTGACTCTGTGTGACCCCATAGATGGCAGCCCACCAGGCTCCCCCATCCCTGGGATTCTCCAGGCAAGAACACGAGTGGGTTGCCATTTCCTTCTCCAATGCATGAAAATGAAAAGTGAAAGTGAAGTTGCTCAGTCATGTCAGACTCTTTGCGACCCCATGGACTGCAGCCTACCAGGCTCCTCCATCCATGGGATTTTCCAGGCAAGAGTACTGGAGTGGGGTGCCACTGCCTTCTCTGGACACTGTCTCCTAGTCATCTCCAAGCCCGTCATTCATGGTTTTAATGGAAGTTTCATTACTTAGGCATGATTGATTCAATCATTGATCTTGGTCACTGGTGATTCAACTTAATTGGCAGCCCCTCTCTCCTCCCTGGAGGTGAGAGCGGGTTGACAACCCCACTAATTACAAGGTTGGTTTTCCCAGCAACCAGCCCCTATCCTTAGGGGCTTTCCAAAAGTCACTTCATTAACATTGTGGGGGAAATGGAATTTTCTCTTCTACCTCTCTTGAGTTTTTGTGGCTAGACTAATAATAAAATTGAGATAAGACAGATAACAGGAGAAAAAGATATGCATTTTAATCCATGCTCATGGAGTTTGCATAGAAATGGGATCTAAGAGGTGATCAAAGCAGGCAGATTATATATATATATATATTTAGACCAAGAAATAATACTATTGTAAGAAATTGTCAGGAGAAAGAAATTTAGCCTTTGAGTGCTTAGTTAGTGAAAAATCTAAACAGAATTTGGTCTTATGTTAGTTAATTAAAGCTGTAACAAGTTTCTTGGCCCTGAATTCTCTATTCCTGGTGATAAGAGCATCTTTCTACTTCAGATGCAGGGAGTGCTTCTTTTGTATGAGAAGTTGACTTCCTGCTTTCAGGGAGATAGAGAAGGAAGTCAAAGCATCTCTGTTATATCAGCTGTTTAAGTAGCTTTAATCTAAAATAATTAATATGCCATTAAGGTGCATTTTTGAACAGCCTATCCCAGACTTCCCAAGATGTAAACTCAGGTATGATTAAAAGGGACTTCTTACAGGAATAACAGGATATCCACTGCACCTTCATCTTTATGATTCTGGAATGATGTTAGTAACTGAGCACAAAAAATCAAATGTTACAACAAAATATGCTTTTTTTGCTTTTATCGCTTTGGAAATTCCAAGGGATTTAGGAGTCCACACATTTTTAAAGCATAACTTACAGATTTTGGTAACTACTATAAAAGCATGAAATGTGAGAACATACAAAGTAGGAACCAACCGTACTTTGGAGTCTGGTCTTTCCTTACTCTTCTCATCCTACTCTTTGCTATAATATTACAGGAAAATGAATGAGTGGAGAATAGACCCAGGATGAGTAGAACTCAAGTTGTTCACTATAAATGTCTATTCAGACTGATGGAGAAGAGACAGAGCTGTGGATAGGAACAGCCCCAAATATCCAAAATGGGGAGCAGCGGGAGAACAAGGCCCACGGCCTCCCGTTCTCACCGAGGCGGGGGCAGGAGCACAGCTGAGGCAGAAGACCGCAGAGACTATGGGGAGAGTCGAGCAACTGAGGAGCTGGGAGCAGAACACAGAGAATCTGCTTAGTTATGAGAAAGGACTAGGTGCACAGTGCTTGCTTGTCCTGCTACTTTGAATGGTGTGCATTTATATCTTTCTGTATGCTAAAGTTTTAATTACGTTAAAGTTCTAACCTCAGGCACCAACCATAAAAGTGAACCAGCCCTAAAAACACCTCAATTGTGGGCTTCCTGTCTCCAGAACTGTGTGGTCTGCCATGGTACTTTATTATGACAGCCTAGCAAACTAATACAGTAGCCCTTCTGAAATTTTAAATTTTGGATCAGAATTTGAACATGTGATATTTATCAGCCATAAACATGTCTAGTGTTTATGACAAGTGTTTAGCTATAATTAAAATGCAAAATATGTTTAAAACAGTGTTTCCTTGAGTCTAATCCACTGCATAAGAACATGGATCACCTGGATATACACTCTCAAAAGCACAGAGTATGTTTTTAACACTCAGAGACCCAGCAGATCTGTATATGTTATTTATGACAAATTTATCTTAGTGATTTCATTTCATATCAGTTTTCAATCATAGGCCATGGAAATTTAGGGAAATAATATTCTAGTAAGTTTTTGAGCATTGCTTTTTTTTTTTGCCTACTGGATTAAAATGGAAAAATAGATGAAAATTCAGATAACATTTCCTTCTTAGGAGTTTTAATTTTAGCTGAAGGCAAATGGGTGCGGATTCATATGGTTTATAATGAGTTAGAATGGCTATAACATAGGAGGTTGATCTTAGCCCCAAAGTGCATTTTCTGAATACTACATTTCAATTTCAATCTCTAAGTGAAAAACAAACAAGCAAACAAGCAGACTCAAAATTTTAAAAGAAAAAATAGCTGCCTGTGTAAGAAAAAATAGAACAAATAAAGGCATATTGATAGTCCCTATGGTTAGAGAACACGGCTTGTGATCTAAGTGAACTTGCAGAGTTAACAGTGAGACCCGTCCACTTATCCCTCACCACAGTGCCATGCAATGAATCCTGTAGATATTAAAAAGAACCCATGGTCCTCTCCCCTCACCCATGAGACATCTGTAAAAAGTGTGCAAGCATGCAGAGGCATGCCCACCATGGAAGGAGCATTTTCTAGATGTGTTGGCCAAGTTGTTGTTGTTGTTTTTTTTCCTCAAATAATTTGTATGGAATATTTTAACTCTCCTTTGGGGTTTAGAGTGTCACAGCTTCTGACTGATTCAAGCAAGTGTTTGCATCTGTAAACTTTAATTTTTTAGAATAGACAAAGTCATTATACTTTCTTTGAGTCTTTGTCTCAGTGGATGTCAACTCTAGAAATAATCTACTGTGAATAATAGCAGGACAATATATAGAACTATCCTATCTCCATAGGATATGGAGAGAACATGAGAACCACCACATTCACAAACATTGAATCAGTGAGTTTTCTTTCTGGTACTTTATCTAGATTGGCAGAGGTTTAAAAATCTATGTCAGCCTGAATTTTCTGAGACATTGCTTTCGCATTCTGCATAGCCAACAATGAGTATGAGTGACATTGACTGTTTCAGATATATAAGTTAGTATTACATCTACATGGTAACTGACTGGAGATCATCTTCTAGGTGGTATGTACAGAGTTTCTGAAAATATTCCTCTGTGACAGTTGGTATTGATACATTGAAAAAGAGCATAGAGATTCACATGCTTGGTATCCTTGCACATAAGTAAGGTAACATGAAAAACACAAGTTTAGTTGAAGGGATGGACAAGCTGAAAACTGTGGGCGGGCGTGCAGTGATATCATTCAGAGGACATTAGGAAGCATTTAGGACTTTCCCCTGTCTTGCTAACTGACCTATATACCTTAACTCATTTATTCTTAAATAATCCTATGATATTCATATTATAATCATCACTGTACAGGAAAGGAAACAGGATTTTAGGAGTTCAAGATTCTAGGCTAAATATATCTATTCAAATGGTCAAGTCAGAATACATTTCCCATCTGTCAGATGGCAAAGAGATACCCCCTAACAAGAAAAAAAAAAGAGAGAGAGAGAGAGAGAGAGAGGAGATTTCTGCTTTGAAATTTAAACACCATGAGAAGAGAAAGCTTCAGGGGACTCAAAACTGAGAAATACTCTGTCTCTTATTGGTGTAAAAAATGCAAATTCAGTTAGCCAGGTGTTAATCAAGTTTTAAATATTTTTAAATGTATGAGCTATGTGTGCACTCAACCATTATTAATGTGAACTATCAAAACACTTGCTGCAGTTTTAAATGCTTTAAGTACACATGACAGGCTCTTCCCACAGTCTGTGCTGTCACAGAAAATTACCATGTGGAGGACCTGTAGGTATTGCACAGCCTATTAAACTATACTTGTGGAACTGTAATTACAGCAGATGCACTACAGTGTCTGAATTATAGAAAACAACTTCTACTTAAATCATAGAAGAGGAGCAGTCTTTATATACTTTCCCTGCAATGACATGATTCTATTAAAATAAAATACTGCTAGAGGTGCAAAATTCACTTTTTCAACAAATGTGAAAAATCATTACACTTATTATTCATCACTTAAAAATAAATACATTCATATCATAATCATATCTGAGAAAAGAGTCACAACCAGAAACCCAGCATGTTAAAAACATCCTGTTTTGGTAGATAGTTTTTAGTTATGTATTGGTTTACAGGTTTTGACAATTGCTTCTTACTAACAAGGCAATTATATAAATATTCATGTTCCCAGGTAACTTCTCTCTTAAGATGTGAATTGTAGAGGAAAACAGGCCATCTGCCTAACTGGACAGATCAGCTTCATCAAACCTGCTGAGATAAATGGTCTGTCAGATTGCTTTCAAACTGAAATGGGAAACTGTTTCGTCATTGATGTCAGCCTATCTTCACAGAAAGAGTATTTTAAAAATCACCTTATATTATGCTGAGAACTAGCTCTATATACCCTTCTAGGGATTGCTTCTAAGCTAGAACAATGACATTATTTTCTGTAGTACATGGTAGTATTTAAATATGTAAAGTATAATTGTTCAGAAAACATCACCTCAAAAAATGCCATTTGGCATAATGTCATTTTGAATTAAAGGTACTTGAGAAACAAGCTGTGCAAGGATACATTGAATCTCCTTTATCCCCCTGATATCAGGAGACAAATCTCCCACGTGAAAATTACCCTCTCTGTAGCAGGAGGGTAGAAGAATCTTTATGATCAGAGACAGGAAATTTAGGACCAAGAAATTTGTGCAAACAAACTGTTGCTTCTTCATCATTCTACTACATTTATCCCAAACTCCTTTATTTGGGCAATTCTTCATGAAGTTGTTGTTTCTTTGTAGAAAAGATATAAAAACTGCCTACTCTGGTCACTTGAGCCTTATCTCTTTGTGGAGTCTTAGTTATATGTATGTAATCAAATTCACTTTTTCCCTGTTATTTTTTATATTAGAGGGACAAGAGTGTCTCAGCCTAAAACCTAAAAATGTATAGGGGAATTTATTTTTCCTCCTCTACAAAGTAAATTTAAATATCTTATTTTTGTCATCTTTGTTACAGGCAACAACCTTGTTACATAACCTGTTCCTTATAAGAATCAAATGAACAACTCAAGAGAAATGTTTTATAGCTTCAACATGATGTAGGCATTCCAGCACAGAAATTTCATGTGGTGAAGTTGAAACTGTAGTAAGGATATATTTTAGAAGAAGTGAGAGGAGACACTCTATTAAGTGCATATATCATTTGAGGCCTAGTAGTAAGTAAATGTGAACTTTTTAAGATATAATTTGTATTAAGGAAGTATTTGTAAATAAATATTTTAAGAACTAATAGATGGAACTAAATGACAAAATTTACAGAAAGTTGAAAGAAATGATCAAAAATACCAACATTTATAAGCATGAGGATTAAAAGTAGCTGTGACCTTGATATATCTGAGAAAATTTCACCATATCCTGGAGTAAAGATAACATTTTTGCTTTGTATTGTCAAATATAAGTTAAACTTAAGGTGACAAAGAAACTTTACAAGTAACATTCTCTCTGAAATACATGGTAACAAAAATGTATTTTTGGCAAGTTCCTATGAACTGAGTAATTCTCCATTAATCTACTCTGCCACCATCTTTTTTCAAGTCCTTTGTAAGAACTTAGATGAACAACATTGCATTTTGATTTGTGTCTCCACCTCTTATTTACCCTCTCTTATTGAATTAATTTTGATAATGTACCTTTGTAAATGGGACACCAACCTAGAAAACATATAGCTTTCTTTGCTAATGAGATTTAGCATTCTTGGGAAGTACCTGATTTTCATCAAAGTGAAAAAAAAAAAAAGCCATTTGCTGTCTATTGATTTGGGGCAAGGGACTCTACCACTTTTCTGGGTGTTTGTGAAGGTTAATGAAATTTCATTTTTAGCATGCTATGAACTATAGTGAGTTATTGAAATTGCTAGTATTATTTTAACTATACTTCTATGACCTTCAGATTTAGTTTTATATTTTATGTTCTGGTTCTAAACTTTATTCTCAAGCTTACTTTTTTGTTTCATTTTTCCTATTGATTTATAGTCATCTTATGGTATCACATAAACAGCCTACTCACAACTTTTCATCTGCATTATTGTTGATACTAAATTCTATGCCAAAAGGGCTCTGATAAGTGATGCTTTTTAGGTGTATCTTCATGGACATTCCAGTTGCCCTTTACTTTTTACTATGCTCTCTATTCTGCATATCAGTATACTTAGCATGTTTTTGCTCTTCTTTCATTGATATTCTGTTATGATTGACAAAATGATGTATACCTGTTTCATGTCCAGGGTAGACAGGGAAGGTGCAAAGTTGTCTTAATCTATTTAATATCCCACGATCAAAATCACAGTCAATGCTTTCCTTGAGGCAAATAATGATTTAGGAAATAATTGTTTAGTATATGATTATGAGTATATTTTTGTAATACATTTTTATCAATTCAAAAACAGATTTTTTAAAAAAGCATCCACTTAATATGTAAGAGACTTTCCTGGTGGCTGAGATAGTAAAGCGTCTGCCTACAGTGCAGGAGACCCAAGTTCAGTCCATGGGTTGGGAAGATCCTCTGGAGAAGGAAATGAAACCTACTCCAGTACTCTTGCCTGGAAAATCCCATGGATAGAGGAGCATGGTAGGCTAAAGTCCATGGGGTTGCAAAGAGTTGGACATGACTGAGCGACTTCACTTAATATGCAAGGAGCTAGTATGGGCATTGGAATACAGCAGTTATCAAAACCAATAAAAATCTCTAGCTTCCTGAAGACAGACTATAAGTAAAATAAGCAAATTAAATGCTGCATAGTGTAAAGTGATAAATATTATGAAGGGAAATGAAGGTGAGAGAGGGTTGGAGTTTTAAGTAGAGGAGTGTGTGTGCTAAGTGACTTCAGCTGTGTCTGACTCTTTGTGACCCTATGGACTACAGCCTGCCAGGCTCCTCTATCCATGGAATTCTCCAGGCATAAATACTGGAGTTGATTGCTATTTCCTCTTCCAGGGGATCTTTCCCATCCAAGGATTGAAACCCATCTTTTATGTCTCCTGCATTGGCAGGTGGGTCTTTACCACTAGCACCACCTGGGAAGCCCCAGAATAGTGTAGAAAAGGAAAAATCATTTTCCCTCTACCCTTCTCAGGGTTTTCCTGAGACCCTATGTTATAAAGGACAGATTAATAAGAGAAAACCAACCAGCAATTTATTCGCATGTATACACAGGTATACATGTATACTTCATGCATACATGGGACTTACCCATGAAAACTAAGTAACTGACCAAGATGGGTCAGGCTAACACCTTCAATACCATCTTCAGCTAAAGAAAAAAAAAAAAAAGATGTTGGAGATGTTGGAAGATTACAAAGAAAAGCAAAGGAAACATCATAAGGTTTATTATACACATTTAAGTCCTACCTTCTCCATTGCTAAGAGTTTCTTGTGATTTAGTGTCGTTCTTTGCCTTCTGGTACAAAAGTGAAAAGGTCAAAGTTGCTCAGTTGGGTCCAACTCTTTGCGACCCCATGGACTATACAGTCCATGGAATTCTCCAGGCCAGAATACTGGAGTGGGTAGCTTTTCCCTTCCCCAGAGGATCTTCCTAACCCAGGATCGAACCCAGGTCCCCCACATTGCAAGCAAATTCTTTACCAAGACGATTACAAATGAAGACTTTCTTTATAAATGAAAATTTCTTTTACAAAAGGCAAAATTTCTACTCTGTTTTCAGAGTGTGTCCACTGTTACTCATAAAAATAATTATCTCAAATTGTTCTTTAGGCTAAAGATGTGGTATATTGTGGTACACTTTAGTAGTTTCATTGAGACAGATTTCATTGAGAAGGCAATATTAAGGAAAAGGTTGAAAATTAATCTGCTCTAAAGATACCTGGAGAAAGATCAAGGAATTCTAACCTGTTCATGTTGTTTGTGAAGACCAAGCAAAAGACAGAAATAGGTGCAGTTTTCATCAATCTGAAGTCAGATTATGCACTTTTTTTTTCAAGCCCTGTACACATTGGTTTCTCAATGGTAAAGAATCTGTCAGTGCACGAGACACAGGAGACTCAAGTTCAATCCCTGGGTTGAGAAAAACCCTGGAGAAGGAAATGGCAACTGACTCCAGTATTCTTCCTTGGGAAATCCCAGGAACAGAAAAGCCTGAAGGGCTACAGTCCATGGGATCACAGAAGAACTGGATATGATGTAGCAATTAAATGACAACAAAAAATAATAATATTTTACTAATACTTTTTTGCATGAAACGGGGAAGACTTAGATAAATTTTATTAGATATATACTATTATTTGACTTTATATTTAAAAAGAATATTCTGATAGCAATATTGAGTGTCTTAAAGGAGAAAATGGCAGACACAAGGAGACAAGTTCAGAGACTACTGCTATAAGCCAAGAAAGGGATGATGAAGGCTTGAAAGGAGTAGCAAAGTGCTGAAATATTGAGTATTACTGGGAGGTGGAAACCAGATGATGCTCTAACTGGTAGTACTGGAAATGTGGAAGAAAAATATGTCAAAAATGAGTATGTTCACAATGGAGTATTACTCAGCTATTAAAAAGAATACATTTGAATCAGTTCTAATGAGGTGGATGACGCTGGAGCCGATTATACGAGTGAAGTAAGCCAGAAAGAAAAACACCAATACAGTATACTTACACATATATATGGAATTTAGAATGATGGTAATGATAAACCTTACACAAGACAGCAAAAGAGACACAGATGTATAGAACGGCCTTTTGGACTCTGTGGGAGAGGGAGAGGGTGGGATGGGTTGGCAGAGTGGCAATGTAACATGTGTGATATCATAAGTGAAACGAATCGCCAGTCCAGGTTTGATGCAGGATGCAGGATGCTTGGGACTGATGCACGGGGATAATCCAGAGAGAGGGTGTGGGGCGGGAGGGGGGAGGTGGGGGTCGGGATTGGGAGTTCATGTACACTCGTGGCTGATTCATGTCGATGTATAGCAAAACGAATACAGTATTGTAAAGCAAAACAAACTAAAAAAATAAAAATTAACTAAAAAAAAAATGAGTATGTTTTCCATAAGAAACTGGAAGAATGGAGCTTGCACTGACTATAGGATGAAGAGGAGAAGATGAGGAGTTACATTTTGGATATTCCATCTGGAAATCTGTTAGTCAAAGAAGATTCCAGAATTCATAGGGATTTTCAAGCTCAGTATATAGGTTCTTAGCATACATGGAGTTTAAATTTGAAAGCCTGGATGAGATCATCCTAGGAGGGTAGATGGAAAAGATGAATGGTTTAAATATTTATCCCTGACATACTTTAAGTGAATAAGAAGAGAAGCCATTACAGAAAAATACAAAGATAAGAGAAATAACAGTAGAATGCAAACTCCTAAACAAGTTACAAAGGAAGAGATATATAGCCTATGTTAATACAACTGATAGGTCTAGTCAGAAGACAGCTTGACTGTAGGATTTGGAAATGCTTATGGAGATAAAGAAAGTTAGCAAGGGGAAAAAAAGACTTTTAAATGAGTTTAAGAAAAAAGAAGAGAATTAGACAATGAAAGTAGTGACAACATATTTGAGAAATTTTGATGTTAAAAATGACTTAGAGATTGGACTATGACAACAGAGTGGTATCAAGAGATTGCATGTTTTCTTGTGGGATGATAGATGTGGTAGCCTGAATAGTGGCCCTCTAAAGACGTCCGAGTCTTAATTCCCAGAATCTGTCAATATGCTGCTGCTGCTAAGTCGCTTCAGTCGTGTCTGACTCTGTGCGACCCCATACATGGCAGGCCACCAGGCTCCCCCATCCCTGGGATTCTCTAGGCAAGAACACTGGAATGGGTTGCCATTTCCTTCTCCAATGTATGAAAGTGAAAAGTGAAAATGAAGTGGCTCATTTGTGTCCAACTCATAGTGACTCCATGGACTGTAACCTACCAGGCTCCTCTGTCCATGGGATTTTCCAGGCAAGAGTACTGGAGTGGGTTGCCATTGCCTTCTCCAGTCAATATGCTACTTGATATATATTTTACCAAACCCAAAATCTTCAAATATGATTGAATTAAAGAACTTTAAATGGAAAGAGAGCTTCTAAGGTGGTCGCATAGTCGGACACGACTGAGTGACTGAACTGAACTGAAGCTGGTGCTAGTAGTAAAGAACCTGTTTGTCAATGCAGGAGACCTATGAGATGAGGATTTGATCCCTGAGTAAGGAAGATCTGCTGGAGGAGGGCACAGCAACCCACTCAAGTATTCTTGCTTGGAGAATCCCACGGACAGAAGAGCCTGGTGGGCTACAGTCCATGGGGTTGCAAAAAGTTGGATGTGACTGAAAGATCATCTTGGATTATCTGGAGGCATTCAATATAATTACAAGATACTTAGGAGATGGAGGCAGGAGAAGCAAAGTCATAAGAAGATAATGCAATGACAAAGTGGAGATGGAGGAATGTAAGGAAGGGGTCATGAATTAAAAAAAAAAAATGCATGCAACCTTTTAGAGCTGGAAGAAACATGTACATGGATTATCTTCTAAACCTTGAGAAGTAACCAGCCATATCACACACCTCAGCTCTAGAGTTCTGATTTCCAGAATGGTAAGACTGCAAACTGATGTTGCTTTAAGCCACTTGTCTTGTGGTAATTTACCGTAGTAGTGATAGAAATTAATTCAAGGACTATAGCAGCAACTTTTTGTGTTGATGGGAACAATCCAGTCTAGAAGGGGAAGTCCACAAGACAGGACAGAGATTGGAGATTCGTCATACTGAGAGGCAAGGGTGAGAGAGTGAGCTCTGTGCACCATTAGAGGGGTGGGCTTTTCTTACCAAAGTAGACACCTTTTTTTTTTTTTTCTTAAACAAAAGAAAAAATAGGCAAAGTATAAGGTGTTATATGGTGCTAAGTAGGTAAATGTAATGGGAAAAAAATTGGTGTTCTTTTCAGATTGCTTAGTTTTCATAGTACAAGGGAAGAAAAAGAGTTTTGCCTCTACCCTTGTAGGCTTTTGATTGAGATCCCTCACCCAGTAATAAGAGACAGATTAACAAGAAAATAAACAAACAAACATAAGTTTGATATTAATACCAGGTACATGGGAAAGATACCTTGGAGAAGGAAATGGGAACCCACTCCAATACACTTGCTTGGAAAGTCACATAGACAGAGGAGCCTGGCTGGCTACAGTCCCTGGGGCTGCAAGGAGCTGGACATGACTTAGCAGCTAAACAACAACACTTATTGGATACATGATATAGACCCAGAAAACTGAGTGAATCCTCAAAATAACCCAAACTATCACCTTAAATATCATCTTTGCTGCTGCTGCTAAGTCATGTCTGACTCTGTGCCACCCCATAGATGGCAGCCCACCAGGCTCCGCCATCCCTGAGATTCTCTAGGCAAGAACACTGGAGTGGGTAGCCATTTCCTTCTCCAAGGCATGAAAGTGAAAAGTGAAAGTGCAGTTACTCAGTCATGTCTGACTCTTTGTGACCCCTTGGACTGCAGCCTACCAGGCTCCTCTGCCCATGGGATTTTCCAGGCAAGAGTACTGGAGTGGGTTGCCATTGCCTTCTGCATGAGATTGTATTGCTAAATCATTTCAGTTGTGGCTAACTCTGTGCGACCCCATAGACAGCAGCCCACCAGGCTCCTCCATCCCTGGAATTCTCCAGGCAAGAATACTGAGTGGGTTTCCATTTCAAATATCATCTTTAGCTAAAGATAAAAGATATTGGGGAGTGGGTGGAAGATCACAATGAGAGCTTATCAAGAAAAACAGTAATCAAGGATAAGGTTGTTACGCAGAGTGTTTTCTAGCTTAAATTCATCTTTCCCTTTCTGGTCCAGAGAAGGATACCCCATTCCAAATAAAGATTTCCTCTATAGATGTACATGCTTCTTACAAAGGTAATATCTATTCAGTTTTCAGAGCTTCATCTATGTCTGCTGTTTCTTAAAAATAACTAGCTTAGAATAATCAATATGCCAGAGAGGCATATTTTAATGATATATTTTTCTTCTCTTGAGTAGATTAGAAAGTCATCATGAGTTCTGCAGATATGTATTCATGATTGATGAGTGTTTGTGTTTAATAAAGGCTGAAGTTTAGCCAATTGAGTGTTACAAAGCTTAAAAAGGAACAGTTTAAGTATGTATGTGTAAGCTGTGAAGAAAGGACATCAGTGTGTTGAGAAAAGATGAAAATGTGAAATATGTGGATGGTAGGTTATGGCAGGAAGGGCCCATTGAGGTCCTTCAGTGAAAAGCCAAGATATTCATACATTCTTTCCTTTAAAAACAGAAGAATTATGAAATGTTTAGAGTTGTTCAGTCACTAAGTTGTGTCTGACTCTTTGCCACCCCATGGACTGCAGAACTCTGGTCTTCCCTGTATTTCACTATCTCCCAGAGTGTGCTCTAACTCACGTCCACATAACTAGTGATAGAGTTGATCAATATTTAAATATCTTACAGCATTCAGCCCTACTCTGACTTGTATTTCACTATTATTTGGCTTAATTTAGAAATGTGCAAGGCTGACAATGCTTGGAAACAGGAGTGGTGATTGAGCTACATACCTCCTGCTGCTGCTAAGTCACTTCAGTCATGTCCGACTCTGTCTGACCCCATAGACAGCAGCCCACCAGGCTCCCTTGTCCCTGGGATTCTCCAGGCAAAAACACTGGAGTGGGTTGCCATTGCCTTCCCGATGCATGAAAGTGAAAAGTAAAAGTGAAGTCGCTCAGTCATGTCCAACTCTTAGCAACCCCATGGACTGCAGCCTACCAGGCTCCTCTGTCCATGGGATTTTCCAGGCAAGAGTGCTGGAGTGGGGTGACATTTTATTCTCCATATACCTTCTAAGCCATGTATTTATATGTATACTCATTCATTCATTTGCCCTCCCCACCCACCTCCGCTTTTTTTTTTTTTTTAATCACATTCTTCAGTTGCATCCAACTCTTTGTGACACCATGCATGCCAGGCTTCTCTGTCCATCACCAACTCCTGGAGCTTGCTCAAACTCATGTCCATCAAGTCAGTGATGCCATCAAACCATCTCATTCTTTGTCATCCCCTTTTCTCCTGCCTTCAATCTTTACCAGCATCAAGGTCTTTTCCAATAAGTCAGTCCTTCGCATCAGGTGGCCAAAATATTGGAGTTTCAGCTTCAGCGTTAGTCTTTCCAATGAATATTCAGCACTGATTCCCTTTAGGATTGATTGACTGATTTGATCTCTTTGCAATCCAAGGAACTCTCAAGAGTCTCCTCTGAAACCACAGTTCAAAAGCATCAATGTTTGGCAAAACCACTCCAATATTGTAAAGTAATTAGCCTCCAATTAAAATAAATAACTTTTTTTAAAAGGATCAATTCTTCAATATCAATATTAAAAAGCAGACACATTATTTTGCCAACAAAGGTCTGTCTAGTCAAAGCTACAGTTTCTTCCTGTAGTCATGTGTGGTTGTAAGAGTTAGACCATAGAGAAAGCTGAGAGCCGAAGAATCTTGCTCTTAATAAGTGTCTAATTTAGGTTCTGTGATGGACATAACCCCTGTTGGCTTGCATTGGGAGAGGGTCAAAGAAGGGAAGATGAAAGTCCAAATGAACATAACCAACTATGGAATCACTAAAATGCATAGCCAGTAAGTCCAGTCTACTCTCATGGCTCAGGAAATAAATCTCCAAATTGGATTAGGAGATTTAGGAAATTCTAGAAAAAGAGAATCAAAGACCATATTTGAAGCACTTGAAGTGGAGCAGGGAGCATGGAAGTAGAGACTATATTTTCCAATGTGCTTATCACAAAATATTTAGTAGGACTTCAACTACAGATTGTATGATAATTATATATTTCAAGCAGGAATATATGTACTGGTATACCTCAGATTTTCTATGTTATGTCTTTAAGGCAATATGATTTTTTTTTTTCCTGTCAAATCTAGTTTAAAAGGAACTTATAAAATAATTTTCCTAGAAGCATCTGAAAACCAAGGGATTTGTAAATGAGAGTTTTAAATGTTTACATTCAGGTCATAAATAATTTAAAACTAATCATATTTCATTGCTTGGAAAATTTATATATATTTTGTGTATGTAAAATACATTCATTTATCTCCAGCAACATTTATAGAAACAGTGTACCAAAACATGTGGCCTAAAGTATTCACCCTCTGGCTTTTAAATTAAGCTGATTAATATTATTAATTATTCTGTCTTCATAAAGCAAATGCCAGCTAAGACTTAAGCAACAGAAGATGTCTCAGACTTTAATACATTATGTGTGTCTATTTTAAAATAATGTGTTGGTAACCAGGGCATACTACAAAGTACAGAAGTTTACCTCATTTTGTAAACTGTTATCAACGGCAGAGAGCCATATGTCACCAAAGACTTACTTCCTGTCAATTTGGAGTCACCTGGTCAGCACCACGGAGCTCATTTGCCTGACAGACCTCTGCCTTATTCTAAAGGAAGGCGATCTTGCCACAACAATCCCCCTTTCACTAGTCACTTCCTGGTCTCTCTCCTTCTTTCTATCAAAGGTTTTCATTCTATATGTTTTCTTAGAGCTTCTTTCCATCTTCTACTTGGGATGCTGTCTGATTTATGAGTCACTGTACAAAGCCAATACGATCTTTAGATTTTACCTAGCTCAATTTTAGTTTTTTAAACAGATTGCTGTTGTACATATACACAATGGAGTATTACTCAGCTATTAAAAAGAATACATTTGAATCAGTTCAATGAGGTGGATGACGCTGGAGCCGATTATACAGAGTGAAGTGAGCCAGAAAGAAAAACACCAATACAGTATACTTACACATATATATGGAATTTAGAATGATGGTAATGATAAACCTGTACGCAAGACAGCAAAAGAGACACAGATGTATAGAACGGCCTTTTGGACTCTGTGGGAGAGGGAGAGGGTGGGATGGGTTGGCAGAGTGGCAGTGTAACATGTGTGATATCATAAGTGAAACGAATCGCCAGTCCAGGTTTGATGCAGGATGCAGGATGCTTGGGACTGATGCACGGGGATAATCCAGAGAGAGGGTGTGGGGCGAGAGGGGGGAGGTGGAGGTCGGGATTGGGAGTTCATGTACAGTCGTGGCTGATTCATGTCGATGTGTAGCAAAACTAATACAGTATTGTAAAGCAAAACAAACTAAAAAATAAAAATTAATTAAAGAAAAAAAATAAACAGATTTGGTGGAAGTGGTGAAACTAAGTTGTAGGTAATTTTCTCCTGGCTCTTTGCCTTAAGCTGTTGATTTGATTGGGTTTCGAGTCCAGGGCAAGGCAGACAGTTCCATCTGGAACCTGAGACTTTAGCTCTTGGTTAATGATAAAGTTCCATTTGTTAGAGTCTGCTGACTCAGTCTCTAGATGTGGTTTGTTGAATCCATACTCAGTTCCACAATGGGAATTACAGATAGTGTCCAACTTGGGCCTTTATTTGGCCAATATATATATATATATATATATATCTTTGGTTACTGATGGTTTGTTATTGTGACCATGAGGCAAAGGTGGTTGCTAACTGAATCTAGAAAGACAACAGTTGCAAAATTCTTGGGTACCAGTTGAGAACTTACGAGTTGTTAGAACACTTGATGTCCAACCTTAAGGCTATTGTGTTAGGATAAGTTGATGACCAGTTCAGTTCAGTTCAGTCGTTCAGTCATGTCCAACTCTGCGACACCATGAATTGCAGCACACCAGGCCTCCTTGTCCATCACCAACTCCCGGTGTTCACTCAGACTCACATCCATCGAGTCAGTGATGCCATCCAGCCATCTCATCCTCTATCGTCCCCTTCTCCTCCTGCCCCCAATCCCTCCCAGCATCAGAGTCTTATCCAATGAGTCAGCTCTTTGCATGAGGTGGCCAAAGTACTGGAGCTTCAGCTTTAGCATCATTCCCTCCAAAGAAATCCCAGGGCTGATCTCCTTCAGAATGGACTGGTTGAATCTCCTTGCAGACCAAGGGACTCTCAAGAGTCTTCTCCAACACCACAGTTCAAAAGCATCAATTTTTCAGTGCTCAGCTTTCTTCACAGTCCAACTCTCACATCCATACATGACCACAGGAAAAACCATAGCCTTGACTAGACTCACCTTTGTTGGCAAAGTAAGGTCTCTGTTTTTCAATATGCTATCTAGGTTGGTCATAACTTTTCTTCCAAGGAGGAAGCATCTTTTAATTTCATGGCTGCAGTCACCATCTGCAGTGATTTTGGAGCCCCAAAAAACAAAGTCTGACACTGTTTCCCCATCTATTTCCCATGAAGTGATGCCATGATCTTCGTTTTCTGAATGTTGAGCTTTAAGCCAACTTTTTCACTCTCCTCTTTCACTTTCATCAAGAGACTTTTTAGTTCCTCTTCACTTTCTGCCATAAGAGTGATGTCATCTGCATATCTGAGGTTATTGATATTTCTCCCAGCATTCTTGATTCCAGCTTGTGTTTCTTCCAGTCCAGCATTTCTCATGATGTACTCTGCATATAAACTAAATAAGCAGGGTGAAAATATACAGCCTTGACGTACTCCTTTTCCTATTTGGAACCAGTCTATTGTTCCATGTCCAGTTCTAACTGTTGCTTCCTGACCTGCATACAGATTTCTCAAGAGGCAGGTTAGGTGGTCTGGTGTTCCTATCACTTTCAGAATTTTCCACAGTTTATTGTGATCCACACAGTCAAAGGCTTCAGCATAGTCAATAAAGCAGAAATAAATGTTTTTCTGGAACTCTCTTGCTTTTTGCATGATCCAGCAGATGTTGGCAATTTGATCTCTGGTTCCTCTGTCTTTTCTAAAACCTGCATGAACATCAGGAAGTCCATGGTTCATGTATTGCTGAAGCCTGCCTTGGGGAATTTTGAGCATTACTTTACTAGCGTGTGAGATGAGTGCAATAGCGCAGTATGTTGAGCATTCTTTGGCATTGCCTTTCTTTGGGACTGGAATGAAAACTGATCTTTTCCAATCCTGTGGCAACTGCTGAGTTTTCCAAATTTGCTGGCATATTGAGTCCAGCACTTTCACAGCATCATCTTTCAGCAATTGAAAGAGCTCAACTGAAATTCCATCACCTCCACTAGCTTTTTTCATAGTGATGCTTTCTAAGGCCCACTTGACTTCACACTCCAGGATGTCTGGCTCTAGGTGAGTGATCACACCATCGTGATTATCCTGGTCATGAAGATCTTTTTTGTACAGTTCTTCCATGTATTCTTGCCACCTCTTCTTAATATCTTCTGCTTCTGTTAGGTCCAGACCATTTCTGTCCTTTATCAAGCCCATCTTTGCATGAAATATTCCCTTGGTATCTCTAATTTTCCTGAAGAGATCTCTACTCTTTCCCATTCTGTTCTTTTCCTCTATTTCTTTGCATTGATCACTGAGGAAGGCTTTCTTATCTCTTCTTGCTCTTCTTTGGAACTCTGCATTCAGATGCTTATATCTTTCCTTTTCTTCTTTTCTTTTCGCATCTCTTCTTTTCACAGCTATTTGTAAGGCCTCCTCAGACTGCCATTTTGCTTTTTTGCATTTCTTTGTCATGGGATGATCTTGATCCCTGTCTCCTCTACAATGTCACGACCCTCAGTTCATAGTTCACCAGGCACTCTACCTGTCAGATCTAGGCCCTTAAATCTATTTCTCACTTCCACTGTATAATCAAAACGGATTTGATTTAGGTCATACTTGAATGGTCTAGTGGTTTCCCCTACTTTCTTCAATTTAATTCTGAATTTGGCAATAGGGAGTTCATGATCTGAGCCCCATTCGCTCCTGGTCTTGTTTTTGTTAACTCTATAGGGCTTCTCCATCTTTGGCTGCAAAGAATATAATTAATCTGATTTTGGTGTTGACCATCTCATGATTTCCATGTGTAGAGTCTTCTCTTGTGTTGTTGGAAGAGGGTGTTTGCTATGACCAGTGCATTTTCTTGGCAAAACTTTATTAATCTTTGCCCTGCTTCATTGCGTATTCCAAGGTCAAATTTCCCTGTTACTCCAGGTGTTTCTTGACTTCCTACTTTAGCATTCCAGTCCCCTAGAATGAAAAGGACATCTTTGTTGGGTGTTAGTTCTTAAAGGTCTTGTAGGTCTTCATAGAACCGTTCAACTTTAGCTTCTTCAGGGTTACTGGTTGGGGCATAGACTTGGATTACTGTGATATTGAATGGTTTGCCTTGGAAACAAACAGAGATCATCCTGTCGTTTTTGAGATTGCATCCAAGTACTGCATTTCAGACTCTTTTGTTGACCATGATGGCTACTCCATTTCTTCTAAGGGATTCCTGCCCGCAGTAGTAGATATAATGGTCATCTGAGTTCAATTCACCCATTCCAGTCCATTTTAGTTCGCTGATTCCTAGAATGTCAATGTTCACTCTCGCCATCTCCTGTTTAATCACTTCCAATTTGCCTTGATTCATGGACCTGACATTTCAGATTCCTATGCAATATTGCTTTTTACAGCATTGGAACTTGCTTCTTTCACCAGTCACATCCATAACTGGGTATTGTTTTTGCTTTGGCTCCATCCTTTCATTCTTTCTGGAGTTATTTCTCCACTGATCTCCAGTAGCATATTGGCCACCTACTGACCTGGGGAGTTTCTCTTTCAGTATCCTATCAATTTGCCTTTCCACACTGTTCATGGGGTTCTCAAGGCAAGAATACTGAAGTGGTTTGCCATCCCCTTCCCCAGTGGACCACATTCTGTCACACCTCTCCACCATGACCCGCCCGTCTTGGGTGGACCCATGGACATGGCTTAGTTTCATTGAGTTAGACAAGGCTGTGTCCTAGTGTGATTAGTTTGACTAGTTTTCTGTGAATATGGTTTCAGTGTATCTGTCCTCTGATGCCCTCTTGCAACACCTACCGTCTTACTTGGGTTTCTCTTACCTTGGACGTAGGGTATCTCTTCACTGCTGCTCCAGCAAAGCGCAGCCACTGCTCCTTACCTTGGACAAGAGGTATCTCCTCACTGCTGCCCCTCCTGATCTTGAACGTGGAATAGCTCCTCTAGGTCCTCCTGCGCCTGCGCAGCCACCACTCCTTGGACGTGGGGTTGCTCCTCCAGGCTGCCGCCCCTGGCCTCGGGCATGTGGTAGCTTCTCTCCGCTGACACCCTTGACCTCAGACTGGGGTAGCTCCTCTCGGCCGTTCCTGCCCCGTCACAGCCTGGCACTCTCAGCCGCTCCCCCTAACCTCGGACATAGGGTAACCCCTCTTGGCCACCGACCCTCAGGCATGGGGTCCTCCCAGCTTCTGCCCCTGACCTTTGTAGTTTTTAGTGGACAGAGAAGCCTGGTGGGCTATGGTCCATAGGGTCACAAAGAGTTGGGCACAAATGAAGCAACTTAGCATGTACACAAGAGCTGAGGCCTTATAAGCTATAAAGTGAAAGTGAAAGTGAAGTCACTCAGTTGTGTCCGACTCTCTGCGACCCCATGGACTGTAGCCTACCAGGCTCCTCCAACCATGGGATTCTCCAGGCAAGAATACTGGAGTGGGTTGCCATTTCATTCTCCAGTGCATCTTCCTGACCCAGGGACTGAACCCAAGGATTGAACCTGAGTCTCCTGCATTGGAGGCAGATGCTTTAACCTCTGAGCCACCAGAGACGTCCTTTATAAGCTATAGTTATCTACAAAAGTGGCAAAATCTTACTGAAGACAACCAAGAATTACAACCACCATTATGGGGAATGCCCCAATTAGACAAGGTCTTTCATTGAAGAAATGTACTTGAAAATGAATGCTCCCTAAGCACAGAATGGTTTAATCTTCAGTCTTCTGAAGTAGTTTCATTAAAAATTTGTTGCAAAAGGCTAATTAAAATTAGAGGCAACAGTACCTAAAGTAACACCTGAGCCTCCTCTATTGTACCGTCCAAGGGGTCCCTCATCAAAACACTGGTCCAGAAATCATGTTTCACTTTCCATCAATTGGGACACCAGTTGGGGGGTGGGGGGCTAGGAAATGCTCAAATGTTTTATGCAAATCCTTTGGTACCAATTTAAGTACCTTCATATTTACCTTCACAGGAAGGTCCCAGTAAGGGTCACTTTCTAGGTGAATGGGACTCTGAGTAGTTCTCTGATACACTTCTCCCAGTAATCCCCTTAAATAGTCAAGTGGTTGCCTAAATCTTCCTTTCTTTTGGCTCTCTTTGGGAGTGTCTCTGGATCTTGGGAGGGCTGTGTGATTTGCACACTCTTTGGGGACTCCTCTCACACCCAGTTCAGTACTGTCATGAATATCTATTAGGTTCTATTTCATCTGAAATCTGACAAGATATTTGAAAATATTTTTAAAAGTAGTTTTTTTTTATGGTGGACTATTATTATTTTAATAATATAGTTTTTTTCCCCACAATTCTTTGGATATTATTACTTAAAAGCAAATAGCTGTGTAAATAACCTAATGACAAAGGAATTGCTTGCTTATACATTACAAATATTTTGGGGAGTTACATCTATCCTTTCTATACAGAAAAAGACAACAAAACGACAAAGTCAGAGGCTGATATTCAGAGTCTGATAGGAACTTAGTCAGGCCTCCTCCCCTGAGTTAATGTGCTGGTGGCTGCAGGTGGGGGGCTGGGGTGTATCCCAAAGTTCCAATCTAGAATATTGGAATCTGGTGACTTCCATCCTACTTGAAGGTCTTCTCCCTTATATACAGGAGATAATTTAAGATTATATAGTTGGATGAATGAGCAGTGCTTTTGAAGTTATTTAGGCTGTAACCCAATTTTCTGAGAAATTAAGAAGAGCTGCCCTTGTCTTTCACATCAGGTCTTTCTTGGACCACAGTTGTGGCTACAGAAACAATTCAAGCCCATCTATATTTTTTACCAAACCTCACCTATTTAACTCAAAAAGCTTGTATGTATTATAAAATTATGGCCTTATGAAACAAACTCCTTCTTAGGAGAGATAGCATTCTTTCTTTATGCCTTTGAGATGTCAATATTCTATCTAGTTTTCACGAAGAAGGCCTTATCTAGGTCATTCCTTGACATGAAAAATTCAGAAAGGTAACTCTTTCAGAAGGAAACATTGGTCTTTGTTTGCAATCTTCTGCAAGTTTATATATGGCTATATATGCATGTTGAAAATGTGATTGTTTTACCTCCAGATGGTATTGCACAAAATTAATTTGTATAAGAGCTCCACTTAATTGACCTAAATAAAAATAATCATTATAAAATTAAATATCTCTATACTCATAAATACTGAAGTAAACCAAATGTTTTCCATGTTCACATGATCAAGGATGCTTGGTAAAAAATCTAGTTTAAATTTAGTATAATTAAAAGAGATATACCTTTATAGTTATCACTGAATGTAATGGAGACATACAAGTTTTATCCTACCTGGGTTTATAAATAAGTTCAGGCTCTTTGTCTTATGACATTTGTCAGTAAGAAAAAGAGCTTGAACCGATGACTGGTTTGTTTAAGGTTTCCTGAATGTTTTGAGTATTCTTGAACACATGGGTACTTTGTCATGTTTGTGACCTCATGGACCATACCTTGTCAGGTTTCTCTGACCATGGAATATTTCCAGGCAGGAATAAAGGAGTGTGTTGCCATTTCCTCCTCTAGGGGTTCCTCCTGATCCAAGGATCAGAACATGCTTCTTGCATCCACTGCAGTGGCAAGCTGTTCTCTATATCTATTTGCTTTGTTTTGTTTGTTTTCCTTCTTTACATTTCACATATGAGTGAATCATGCATCATTTATCGAACTAACATTTCATTTACCACTTAGGTACATTCACACACTAGCAAATGTCAAGATTCCATTTTCTTTTGTTGTTGTTATGGCTGAACAGCAGAATATTAATTCACCTCAGTACTCAGTCATATCTAATACTTTGTTACCTCATGGACTGCAGCACACCAGGCCTCCCTGTCCATCACCAATTCCTGGAGCTTGCTCAAACTCATCGAGGTGGTGATGCCATCCAACTACACAAACCTCTGTCGTCCCCTTCTCCTCCTGCCCTCAATCTTTCCCAGCATCAGGGTCTTTTCCAAGGAGTCACCTCTTTGCATAAGGTGGCCAAAGTTTGGTGATTCAGCTTCAGCATCAGTCCTTCCAATGAATATTCAGGACTGATTTCCTTTAGGATGTATTGGCTAGATCTTCTTGAAATCCAAGGGACTCTCAAGAGTCTTCTCCAACACCACAGTTCAAAAGCAGCAATTCTTTGGTGCTTAGCTTTCTTTATAGCCCAACTCTCACATTCATACATGACTACTGGAAAAGCCATAACCTTGACTAGACAGACCTTTGTTGGCAAAGTAATGTCTCTGCTTTTTAATATGCTGTCTAGGTTAATCATAACTTTTCTTCCAAAGAGTAAGCCTCTTTTAACTTCATGGCTGCAGTCAGTATATGCAGTGATATTGGAGCAAAAAAAAAAAAAAAAAAAGTCACTGTTTCCACTGTTTTCCCATCTATTTGCCATGAAGTGATGGGACTGGATGTGATGATCTTAGTTTTTTGAATGCTGAGTTTTAAGCCAGCTTTTACTCTCTCTTCTTTTACTTTCAAGAGGCTCTTTAGCTCTTCCTCACTTTCTGCCATAAAGGTGGTATAATCTGCATATCAGAGGTTATTGATATTTCTCCTGGCAATCTTGATTCCAGCTTGTGCTTCATCCAGCCCAGTGTTATCATGATGTACTCTACATACAAGTTAAATAAGCAGGGTGCCAATATATAAGCTTGACGTACTCCTTTCCCAATTTGGAACCAGTCTGTTCTGTGTGTGATTCTAACTGTTGCTTCTTGACCTGCATACAGGTTTCTGAAGAGGCAGGTAAGGTGATCTGGCATTCCCATCTCTTGAAGAATTTTCTTTCTTCTTTGTATTTGTTGTGATATATACATATATATATATATATATATATATATATATATATATACACACACACACACACAAACACATGCACACACAAAGATGGCCAACAGGCTTATAAAAAGATGCTAAGTATCACTAAATACTAAATACATATATTTTAAAAGCTTCTCAAAAATAATATTTGAAATAAAGTTTTTCACCTTAAACTAACCTTGAAATTTTTCAGAGGTGCCCAGAATGTAGCAAAAGATTTGTTTTCACTCCTTAAAAAAAACAGAAATGCTAAAATAATTATGTTGATATCAATTACTTGGGAAGCATTACTAAATAAGAAATAATAATTATGTTATGTTTGCATAAACAAATGTTATTAATATAAATGTTCCATAAATTGCATGGAATTCCAAGAAATACTATATTTCCTGTTACAATGTTATCATTAATAATTCTAGTTTTTTCCTCAAAATTTTATATATAACAGGAAATACTAAATTTTCTTATCAAATTCACTATGAATTTCCCTAACCATGGCTATTTTTAAGACTTTGTCATTTATAAAAGGTTATTTTACTCTAATACTTTCACAAAAGTGTTCCCCAAAAGTAATTTTTCTTTAAGGAGATTCATGAAAGAACTTTGACAAGCACAGATTTCTGATAATTTTAAGATCATAAAACTGAAGTGTGGTAAGAATTTACAGAATTCACGGAAAACCTGAATTTAGGGAAAACAAATACTAATCACGCTGAGGTGAATGAACAGAGGAATATGATTATAATTTTTGTGACTTTTTGTTTGACTCATTGTTTAATGTTTTATGTTTCCACATTTAAGGAAATCTTATAACTTAAAAATTGTACCTTCATAAACATAGGTGTGGAGAAGGAAATGGCACCCCACTCCAGTACTCTTGCCTAGAGAATCCCATGGACGGAGGAACCTGGTGCGCTGCAGTCCATGGGGTCACTATGAGTCGGACACGACTGAGCAACTTCACTTTTGCTTTTCACTTTCATGCTTTGTAGAAGGAAAGGCGACCTACTCCAGTGTTCTTGCCTGGAGAATCCCAGGGACGGAGGCAGCCTGGTGGGCTACTGTCTATGGGGTCTCACAGAGTCGGACACGACTGAAGCGACTTAGCAGCAGCAGCAGCAGCAAACATAGGTGAAAATTAATTTTTTCTCCCTACATAATCCCCACAGAATTTAGAAACTTTTAATTATCTTTTTCATGGTGATGTAGTTAGATATTTTCGTAAGTTCACTAAGAATATGCTTACCCTATAACTGGACTCAACAGGAAACAATGTTTGCCTTTTCAAAGCTTTGACTGGAATGTCATATTCGAGAGAAAGGTATATAGATTTGGATATGGCCAAACCACTGTAAGGCATTAAGGTGAATTTATGGAACCTAAAGGTCCTAGGAAATGTTGGCTGCTACCTTGTTTGTGACTCCTGGGATTCCTACCAGGTCAGCAAAAAAGGTCACTACTTGGCAGATCCAGGGACCTCACCATATGTTGGGGCCCTCAAGAAGACAGGAATTTCCTGAAAATATCGTCTTATTGCTGGCAAAATCTTGGCTTGACATCTGAGCCTCAGAAGTTTTTGAGAGATCATTTTGAGATTTATTTTTAAAAAAGTAGCAGCAATGCAGTCTGAAAAAGAGCTTGTAAGTTAAATAAATACTGTTCTTGCTGAAGGTCTGGAAATAATCAAACCATATTTAATGTAAAAAATTAGTACTAGGATTGTCTTTGGTAAAAAAGGAAGATGATTGTAGAGAGAAAATTACATTTGCATCTTTGTAAAGATTACATTCTAACTTTGTTAATTGTCTTTGAGGTTTTGTTAGAATGTGTAATCTGAATCTTGAATCAGTTTAATTTTCTACAAATATCTGGCTATGACTCTCTGAAGTAACATTTCCAATTTTTTTCTTGCCCTTTTGTTTTGTAAGCACTAAGAAAAAAGATCGCCTTTGAATGATTTGAAAGGGATTATACCTGGTCCTCCTCACTGCTCAGATGGTAATCAAGCTTCAGGGACTTGAGCTTGAGATTACATCTCCCAATTAAAAAGAGCTCTATCAAACTCTAGGAACTGCACACAGTCAGAGACCTCAAAATCAAAGTGACTAGGAAGAGAAATAGTTGTCATTGAGGTACAAGACATCAGCTTCCCTCCAAGACATCAGCACAGGAGACTGAAGAATGTTTCCTATGTTTCTTTTCATCCCTCCTTTCTGATTTTTGGCTATGCCAGTTCAGTTCAGTTGCTCAGTTGTGTCTGATTCTTGGCGACCTCATAGACTGCAGCATATCCAGTTTCCCTATCCATCACCAACTCCTGGAGATTACTCAAACTCATGTCCATAGAGTTAGTGTTACCATCCAACCATCTTATCCTCTGTTGTCCCCTTCTCTTCCTGCCTTCAATCCTTCTCAGTATCAGGCTCTTTTCCAAGAAGTCAGCTTTTCACATCAGGTGGCCAAAGTATTGGAGTTTCAGCTTCAGCATGAGTCCTTCCAATGAACATTCAGGACTGATTTCCTTTAGAATGGGCTGGTTGGATCCTCTTACAGTCCAAGCAACTCTCAAGAGTCTTCTCCAACACCCACAGTTCAAAAGCATCAATTCTTCAACACTCAGCTCTCTTTTTAGTCCAATTTTCATATCTGTACATGACTACTGGAAAAATTATCACTTTGACTAAATGGACCTTTGTTGGCAAAGTAATGTGTCTGCTTTTTAATATGCTGTCTAGCTTGGTCATAGCTTTATTTCCAAAGAGCAAATGTCTTTTTATTTCATGGCTCAGTCACCATCTACAGTAATTTTTGAGCCCCCAAAGTAAATTTTGTTACTGTTTCCATTGTTTCCCCATCTATTTGCCATGAAGTGATGGGACTCGATGAAATGATCTTAGTTTCGGCTATGCCATGTGACTTTCAAAACCATCTAATTTCCCTAAGCAGGAATAGAACCTGGGTCACAACACTAAAAGTGGCAGGTCGTAACCACTATACCACCAAGAAACTTCCCCTCTCTCCCTTCCTGAGCATTCTGTTCCAACTTTTACACCATGAAGATCTTTAAGATCCTTTTGTTTACCTTTTCCTTGTTTTGACCCAGAAAGATAGTGCCACTGTTCACATATCTCAGAGCATTGCCAATAGGGGTGATGCAGCCTCTAAACAACTGTTATACTTGTCACAATGCTGGTGATTCAGTGTGCTACTCACAATATTCTCCCTGATGTCCAATACTTCATTTTCTCTATAGTAAACCAGTCCCCTTTCTATTGTGTCGGACTCCCTAATGCTGGAAATCCTTTTATCTGCCTCTGCTAACAACCTCAAACCTGAGGAACATTTTGCCCAGCTCCTGAGAAAAGTTAGGGACACAAGACAAGGCAAAAAAAGAATAAAACACCTGTGTGGCCTACAGATACTCAGATTTTACTGGTCTCCGTGTCTGTCACCTTTCCAGACTTGAGCCTCAACACAAACTCAAATGGGAACTACTGGGAGGCATTCATGACTCAAAATTAGTTCCCTTTGACAGATCCCTACTGCACTGGCTCTGGTGGCTCAGATGGTGAAGCGTCTGCCTACAATGAAGGAGACCTGCGTTCAGTCCCTGGATCAGGAAGATCCTCTGGAGAAGGAAATGGCAACCCACTCCAATACTCTTGCCTGGAAAATCCCGTGGACGGAGGGGCGTGGTAGGCTACAGTCCATGAGGTCGCAAAGAGTCAGACACGGCTGAGTGACTTCACTTTCTTTCACTGCACTGGCTAAGAGTGAGTGCCAATGAGGCTAAAACCAGAAATTAGCCTCTGCTTAACTCATGAAGATATTGCTGAATCCACTGCTGAAGCAATAACTGCCCAGCAAAAATTCTTACACTTTCTGGCTGGAGTTATTTTTGTTAACAGGAAAGCTGTTGATCATCTTATAGCTGAGGAGGGAAATATCTGTGCTACAGCCAATACTACCTTTTACACTTGGCTTGGGACTTCCAGGAAAGTTCAGAGTCAGCTGTATAACATCACTAAACAAGACACTTGACTTAAGAAAGTGATTCCTTTAAAGAATCTTTGACATTTGATTTTGATTGATTTGTGTCCTGGGTCCATGGCCCCAAAATGCACTCCAGATATTGGAAGTCACCCTATTTTTAATAATCAGAATAGCCTCTCTGGTGTACTGTATTCTCTCAAAAACTTTAAATGTATGTTCACAGCTGCTCACCACCAAGGAAATGATCTCCCTCAGACTAATGTGTCAGAAAAGGAACAGGAAGAAAGACCAACTTAGAATGTGAGCTTGACATTTTGACCTATAAATACCACAAAGAGATTCAAAAAAGAAAAGAAAATGTGACCTGTGACTACCACAGAAAGATTTAGAAAAAGCTGTTAAACTTCAGAGCAGTAGCTGGGAGCAACATTCAGTTCAGTTCAGTTCAGTTCAGTCACTCAGTCGTGTCCAAATTTTTGCAACCCCATGAACTGCAGCACAAGTAGCATTAATAGTTTAAACTTGACCACATCTCTCAGTAAGGCTGTCTGATCAAAAGAGTGTAGGAGGATTGTTCAAAACAAGACAATGGTCTCCAATGGGAATCTCTGATTCTAAGCCCCACATCACCGAATGGAGACTCAATTATAATTTCAGCTGTCCCAAAATGAAATCCTAAATCAGTCTATCAGGAATCACTTGATCACCACCACTAGTGAGGTAACTGCATGGTAGACACCTGCCGTCCACTAAGGAAAGCAACCTTACCATATCTAACCTGCTTTCTGCTGATATAATTTACTTATTCCTTAACCCCTTCAATTTATAAATGTATTTCATTTTGTATAGCTCCTTTCTCTGCTAGATGGGATACTGCCCAATCATTAAGCATTGAATAAAGTCAATTAAACCTTTAAAACATACTCAGTTGAATTTTTATTGTTTTGTATTGTGTTATATCACTGTTTCTTAACAATATGAAAAGAGTTGAAATTCTAGATTAACTGAAAATTGAAACAGGGATCTAAAGAGCAGAGAATGTTGTTAGTGTACAAAGGACCACTTAATTCTCTTTTGGGGAGAAAGCATATTGTTTCACCATAGCCCATCTGTATTTAAGGGTTAAGCTCTCATTCCTTAGGGTACATAAAAACAATAAGTCAATATCACCATAATTCTGTTAAAAGGGCCATTCAGCTTTATATCAGTTGCTTTTTCTCTCTTGTCCAAGTTACTCCAGAAAATATATGACTTCTGCAACATTCTACTTATAATTCTTAAAGCTGCTCTTTTACCCTGGGCATGTACATCTGATTCCCCAAGATGGCTTTAAATCCAATAATGCATCTATCACAGGGAAAACAAATTAAATGGGGTACCTTTGCAGATAAAGCAAGGATGCTCCTGACTAGGACTGGAAGGAATAATGTTAATCCCATTACAAATATTGTGCAGGATGTCATGTAAGGAAAACAGATGGCTTTTTCAACTCTAGTTTCTATTTATCATCCTACACTGTCAAGATCAGCCAGGTGGCTTAATATCTCCCTTGTAATACTCTCTCTGCATAGCAGTGGGATTCATAGAGCAAGAGTCAGATGTGCAGGGGACTGTGGGATCTGCAGCTGAAAAATTCTCAAGAAAAACTCATGCAGATTTATTTTCAGTGCATTAGGAATTCCCTCCACGGCCCTCTTTCTCCCACATGGAAACTACATATTAAGGAGAGATAAAGGTCAACTATAGTCACCTATTCCATGGTGGAGGTGTCTCAGACTGAAATAATTTGGTTCTGCCAGACAAAATGTAAGGTTTCTTATGATTGTTCTTCAGAGCATGGGATAATTATTAATCTGGGAAGCCCCTCTGCCCTCCACCCATTATAGGGATTTATATTAGAGCAGATGTCTCTTTTCAGTACCACATATGTAGGTTGTGAGATTGTAATTGTAATAACTGGTGATAACACTTAAAAGTCATTCATTAACACAACCCATGTAAAAGACTGATTTAACTTACCAAACGTTTAAAGCTAAAACTAAAAATTCTGTGCCTGGAACAGAGCTGCCATAGTAGTTAAAAAGCACATTAATCTTAATGAATGTTCTTTTCAATTATATTAAATGATTTTGAACAGTTATAGTATATAAGCCAGAAAGAATAAACACCAATACAGTATACTTACACATATATATGGAATTTAGAATGATGGTAATGATAAACCTGTACGCAAGACAGCAAAAGAGACACAGATGTATAGAACAGCCTTTTGGACTCTGTGGGAGAGGGAGAGGGTGGGATGGGTTGGCAGAGTGGCAGTGTAACATGTATGATATCATAAGTGAAACGAATCGCCAGTCTAGGTTTGATGCAGGATGCAGGATGCTTGGGACTGATGCACAGGGATAATCCAAAGAGAGGGTGTGGGGCAGGAGGGGTTAGGTGGGGGTCGGGATTGGGAATTCATGTACACTCGCGGCTGATTCATGTCGATGTGTAGCAAAACGAATACAGTATTGTAAAGCAAAACAAACTAAAAAATAAAAATTAAAGAAAAAAAATAAAATAAAAAAAAATAAAAGTTCTCATTGAAGCCTGCCCTGCCTGCCTTGCCATGAGAACAAAAACAAAACAAAAAAGTCTTGAAAAATGTTGGCCTAAAGTAAGGTATTAATAATATTACAATTTATTTAATTCATCAGTACTTTTAACTAATCATTCCTAGACTGTCAGTTATAATCATCACATACATACATGTGCATATACAAAAGTTGCAGAGCTTCTCAATTTTCTCAGTCTTCCATGAATAAAGTTATAGAATATATAACAGTCTGCTTATCATTCTAACTATTAGCGTTTATTTTTACATAGTCTGTTTTGGCTTTCTAACTTCCCACTTCATTTTTTTTTTACTGAATGCCATCAACATTTCTTCCATTTTTTCTCTTTAGTAGCCCACACACATACCAACTAAAAATGAATCTAATTGATTTTCCCTTTTTAAATTACTCTCAGCAACAAAAATATTAAGTGCTCATTTTCTCTGGCCAACTGTGAATGTTTCAGTGAATATAACTGGGAACATTTACATTTGCCTAGATTTCTATTATTTATTCCCTTACACTGACTGCTAAAATATATAAAAGAATAATGTTCAGGCTAAAAAAAAAATGACCTATCAAAATAAACCACTTGGTGATTTTCATTTAGAATTTTTAGGTATATTTAAAAGACAGCTTTTAAAATGCTATGGTTTGGTCTTTGTCTCTAAATGACAAAATAAGCCAGATGAATTTCTTATATCATAAATTACACAACTCTGACTACCATGATGGGTTTATTGTTAAAATTTATCCCCAGAAGGTTAATACATCAATGCCTATCTTTCCCCATTAGAGAAAAGCTTTCATTGTGGGGAAGTTGGAGAGAATGTACACAGACTGAAATATTTTATGCACATGTTCTCATGGAATTCTGAATGCAGAGACCTAGACAGTTCGAAACTAAGACTAATGATATCAAATACTTCTAAGAAGCCCACCAAGTTTCTTGGTGAGTTAAGCAACTGACATGTTCTGCATTGCTTTCAGGACTCACTACTGATTTAACAATCAGAGTAGAAAAAGGCCATCATCTCTTTGGTCTGTCCTTATCACATCAACAGCTATACTAACTGCCAAATGATAGAGATTGTCAAATGAGATGGTACTAAAGGTTGGACATCACTTGAGGTTTATGAAAAGAATGTTCTAGAATTGAAGGGCAAAGCATAAGCAAGACTGGATACAAAAGAAAGCACAACCAAATTATTAAATTCTAATAAAAATGATTTGATCTAAAATTTCCTCCATACTAATATTTAATCAACTATAAAGGAAAAATTATTAAACATACAAGGACTTGGAAAACTTACCACTCAAAGCCCTTTCTCAAACAATTTCATGAGAATATTTTAAGGCAAAACAAAAAAGAAATAAAAAGCAGAAGACATGGATAGGGTTTAAAATGTTAAAATATACTCCTCAGGAATAAAAGGGAAAGTAACTTCAGAAGGTGAGCTGTACAACACACCAGTAAATAATATCTTAATTTAGAATAGAAAAACATAGATTATCTAGAATAATATGAAGTATCATTAAGGCACCAGATACTCCTATAAATTTATATTAATCATATTTTTCCTTATTAGGAACAGACCAATGGCAAAGCTCTGTATACATCACTTTAAATCTTTCTAGCTACTTCATTCAATACCTAGTGTTTAAATGATCATAATTTTATAAATATTAACTTGGCCTCAATTAGACCCAAACTATAGTAAAGTTTGGAAGACTAAATTGTGTCTGTATATTATAAATATAGATTATATAAAATAATATAGTGGTATATTAAGTTTGCAAGATGTTGAAAGAGAGGCAATGGGAAGTGGAGGAGAATACATTTTATCATCATAAATAGGTGATATAATCTTGACTAATCAAAATTATTATTACATTAGAATATCATGACACATTCAAAAGAGTCATCATAATATTCCTATTACATCTGTTCATAATGATGACCAGTAGAAATATTTTAAATGGATCTGAGAGAAGTAATTTTGGACATGTTTTAAGAGTGAAAAAATGTATCATATTATATGTTAAAGAGTCTGTGACCATCTAAATTTGATAAATCAAGGAAATATGTACAAGTGGATTATTAGCAATGTGGAAGCAGCAAGCCTCACCAGAGGTATCACAAACAAATGATGACATAAGGCAACTGAGGGAAGAGGCACAAGGATTTGTTTTCTATTACGAGTTAGTACTGCTTTGGTTTTCATCACCCACAGGCAGTTACTTTCACAATTAAATTAGGGACAGAGAAAAGAGGACATATGTATTTTTATGTGTTTTAATAAACTCTGGTTTATGCAAAAGTGCTGGTCTTTGGAACTATTCAATAAAAGTCTTAAGCATGCTATGTCTGTGCTGTCCAGGACCATCACTACTAACCAGATACGGCTATGGAGCACTTGAAACGTGGCTATTGCAACTAACGAACAGAAGTCGTAATTCAGTCATCCTAATTCGGAATTTGAACTACATGTATCTCATGTCTACCATATTGGTCAGTGCAGCTCTTGATATGTAGTTCCCCATCTTTTACCATCAAACAATTTTTATTGTTTATTTTCTGTGAGAGCACCTTCCCCCATGCTTTTAAGAATTTTGTCAATCACATTTCAATAAAATCTATGTACTGCTCTGTTCAAACCATGCAACTGCTAATTAGAGCTTTGACGAACCTGAAGCTCTATCACCTCACCAAATCTAACCAAACCCAAAGCAACTTGACACCCTTGAAGGGAGGAGTTTATTCCCAATTTGGATGTAATTTTCACTAGTCTTTGTGAAAGAGCAACACACTTCACAGACTCTCTGTTAGTGTTATGTGAACCCAAAAGAGCCTGGCAATTTCTGCTGACTCTTAATGTTGTAAAACCTTATGAATCGGTTCCATTGCAAGTCTCTGATAGAATTAATGAAGGATGCTGAAATCTAAAATAGACCTCTACACCATCGGTCCATTTATAAAATCCTCTGTATCCTTTGAAGAGCTCAACTGTTCTTTGACTGGTGTCCCAGAAATCAGTGAAGCTCACTAAAGCACTGGGACTTGATCCTGCTTGAGACATACATTGCTGCTGCTAAATTGCTTTAGTTGTGTCCGACTCTGCACAACCCCATAGACGGCAGCCCACCAGGCTTCCCCGTCCCTGAGATTCTCCAGGCAAGAACACTGGAGTGGGTTGCCATTTCCTTTTCTAATGCATGAAAGTGAAAAGTGAAAGTGAAGTTGCTCAGTCGTTTCCGACCCTCAGCTACCCCATGGCTGCAGCCTTCCAGGCTCCTCCAACCATAGGATTTTCCGGGCAAGAGTACTGGAGTGGGGTGCCATTGCCTTCTCCGGAGACATACATTAGCAGATCCTAAAAGCTGCAAATAACAAGTGGCAAATATACTTGCGGCCTGGAGTACTGCAGTCCAGTGGGCAGCAAAGAGTCAGACACGACTGGGCGGCTGAACTGAATTGAACTGAACTGAAAGATACTTGAGGCAGCAGTCGCTCCCTGTCCTGATCCTAAACACATGCCAAAGAGTCATCCTCTACCTTCTGTTCTACCTCAAAGGGAAAAAGCCCCTATATTGCTTTCTCTTGCAGCTGTCATGGAGGGAAGAAGGCATTCTTTGAAGTAAAGTTCTGGCACTGTTCCATTTCAATTCTATTCTATCCAGGCATCAAGAGGTCATTCTGTAAAACTGATAATTTGAACACAGAACAAATAAGAGTAACCCACTCTTATTTGGTTTTTCAGGCACCCTGGGCTAGCCAGCTTAAGTAGGTCAAGGATTCAAAGGCTAGATTTCAAGCTGACCACACCAGTTTATGGACATTATTATTATCACTATATAATATAAGGGCTTCCCTGGTAGCTCAGTTGGTAAAGAATCCAGCTGCAATCTCCTGCAAAATGCAGGAAACCTTGGTTCGATTCTTGGGTCAGGAAGATCCCCTGGAGAAGGGACAGCCTACCCATTCCAGTATTCTTGGGCTTCCCTGGTGGTTCAAACAGCAAAGAATTCATCTGCAGTGTGGGAGACTTGGGTTTGATCCCTGAGTTCAGAAGATCCCCTGGAGGAGGGCATGGCAACCCACTCCAGTATTCTTGCCTAGAGAATCCCCATGACAGAGGAGCCTGGCAGGCTGCAGTCCATGGAGTTGCAACGAGTTGGACACGACTAAGTAACTAAGCATGCATGTTTATTATGTGAAAAGTTAAAGGAATTGCCTGCTGTTCTAGTTTTTATGCACTGGTATAGTCAAGAATTGTAAGAACTGCTCCTATTTCAAGCAGGTAAACAGGGTCAGCACCTTACAAAAGCTGGTTTACATGAGAGGAAAATGGAACAGGTGACAATCACACCCAATTAAGTGGGGTTGGGAGCTTATGACTCTGGAAAGAGCATATACATACTCACTAAGGAGTCATTTGAAATAATAGATTTTTGACTTGAAGAAATGTTTGTTTCTCATGATTTGGGATTTGAAATGAGGTATCTCTGGTCAAGTAAGAGGAGGAGAAAGAAATACGTGTTGTTCTCAACACTAATGAAACACAATGTCCTTGCCAGTCATCAGTTTGGGATACCTGAGATCTCATCAACTCATTCTTAGGGGTCAGATATAGCCAAGTCTACATTCATTGCTCTTAAGGACAGAAATGGCAAACAGTATCTTATATTGAAATTCACTAACATTTACTTAGTTAAAAAAAAACCTGTGATATTTTATTTCAATTTTTTAGTAATTATTTCCTTATATCATTATCATTCTATTTGATAAGCAGATGTTCAGAAATAGGAATTGAAGTTTCTGCTTTTTTTACATTACTAACACTTAGTTCATATTGAAAAGCAGAGACATTACTTTGCCAACAAAGGTCCGTCTAGTCAAGGCTATGGTTTTTCCAGTGGTCATGTACGGACGCAAGAATTGGACTGTGAAGAAAGCTAAGCGCCAAAGCATTGATGCTTTTGAGCTGTGGTGTTGGAGAAGACTCTTGAGAGTCCATTGGACTGCAAGGAGATCCAACCAGTCCATTCTAAAGGAGATCAGCCTTGAGTGTTCTTTGGAAGGAATGATGCTAAAGCTGAAGCTCCAGTACTTTGGCCACCTCATGTGAAGAGTTGACTCATTGGAAAAGACTCTGATGCTGGGAGGGATTGGGGGCAGGAGGAAAAGGGGGCGACAGAGGATGACATGGCTGGATGGCATCACCGACTCAATGGACATGAGTTTGAGTGAACTCCGGGAATTGGTGATGGACAAGGTGGCCTGGCGTGCTGCGATTCTTGGGGTCACAAAGAATCAGACAGACTGAGTGACTGAACTGAAGTGAACACTTATTTCAGTATGTGGCATTAGATAAATCCTTGTAGATTTGTTTGAAAATTTGTTAAAAGAACTAATAAATAAATAACCCATGGCCCTTATCCTCAAAAAGCTTAAAAACAAGTTGTAGACATAATTTTATTCTCTTTTACTCCTTACTATCCTTTATCACTCTCTCTTTTATCATTTATTTCATCAGCTTCCACCCCAATACAGCCCTATATACTATAGATTTTGTTCCTAAAATAGCATTCTAAACTCCCTTTTCATTTTTATTCTCATAGCCACTAATTCCACACAAGTCCATTCTTTCTCAAGAGGTTTACTTTCAGAATTTCTAACTGGTTTCTATCACCAAAATTTTCTCTGTTTTCCAGCCCAACCTGTCAGGTAAGTGTCTCTCATCACTCGCTGAGATAGAGCTGATATGCCAATCCCAAACTCCCACACAGCATTGTTAATCAACTATGCTCTAATATAAAACAATTTTTTTTAAAAAAAAGAGCTGACAATTAATGTTAGTGAAGTAAATGGTAATGAAGCTCATTCATAAAATGAATTGAAGGCATGCTGGCACTATTTTAACACTCAATAATTTTTAGAAATAAGTATAGAAAAAGGGAGAGTAAAAACAAATGACATATTTATTATTATTGCATTAATTTTATCATGAAAATATAGAAATTGTTTGGAATAATAAACTGACATCATTTCTGAGGTGATATAAATGTGTTTGTGTAATCTTTTGCAGTAGATAAATTATATGACTCTAAATTCATTGAACAACTCTTGAAAGTAAGAACCAACCAAGTGATTGGTTTACTTATTGTGCCTGAGCCACATTAGATGTTCATTCTATATGAGTTTTTAAAATTTATTTATAGAAAAATTTCAAACTGAGCATATAAATATGGCAAGCAAAACACTTTACTATGGCTACTGTTTAGTTTGGAATACTAGCAGTTTCATAGCACTAATATCAATGAAGTCATTTTTCTTCTAAATAAAGATTATGTACAATATTGGAAAAGCATTTATGGTAGTCATGGGGCTAACTTTGTTTTATGATAGCTACACCTAATCCATTCTGCTCATTGTTAACATGACTAGAGCAATATCAACAATGAATACTTGTCAGAAATGTTGAGGGAGCCTGCAAATTCAGAAGGGAGCTGATTTTTATTTAGTATTTCCTCACAGAACATAAATTTAATTCCCATTTGGCTCCCAAGACTGTGAGGTCTATTTTTTTTTAAAGGAAGAAATAATACATTTGAGAGGAGAGTGTTCAGAGGCGAATACTGAGCTGAATAACCTGCTTGCTAAAGAGTTGTTAAAATAGATGATATTTCCAGAGAACTATTAACATAAACAAATCTGTATGTGAACCAGCATATAGATGCAGCTTGAAAATACTGAAAACTGAGAGATCAAGATGGCTGAATATGTGGCTGTAGATCTCCACTCTGCCCTGCGAACATATCAAAAACACTTCTACATGTAAAGCAATTCTCATTGAAAACAAATTGGAGACTGGCAAAAAGAGTCTTCTACAACCAAGATTGTAAGAAACATCCACAGACACAGAGATAGGTAGGAAAGAAAAAGAAAAAATCAGGTCAAGACCTGTGTCCCAAGGAGGTGACAGAGAGGAGGAGGAATATCTGGGTCCAGAGATTCTCCCAGGGGAGTGAGCAGTTTGAATCATAAGTGAGGCACCCCAGCTTTGTGGTCCAACACCAAGAAATCAAGTCTTCTTAGCTGGTTTGAAAACCAGTGAGACTGACAAAGGAGCAGTAAGAAACCTAGATGTGACCTGTGAAGAGCAGGCACATGCTTGCTTAACCCTGAAACAAGGCAGAGGAAGGAGTTGAAGCTGCCTGGGACTCTGGCAAGGTTTGTGTGGCCTCTCAGCATTCATCTCAACAGGAACTGAGCATCTGCTCCAAGTGCTCTTGCTCTGCGGTGCAACTCTCCACTTGGGTGGAGGCTGCTGCAGTTGAAAATTAGCATCAATTCAGTTCAGTCAGTCGCTCAGTCATGTCCGATTCTTTGCGACCCCATGAATCACTTCATGCCAGGCCTCCCTGTCCATCACCAACTCCCGGAGTTCACTCAGACTCACGTCCATTGAGTCCATGATGCTATCCAGCCATCTCATCCTCAGTCATCCCCTTCTCCTCCTGCCCCCAATCCCTCCCAGCATCAGGGTGAGAATTAGCATAGTTGCAGGAAACAGAACTAGCCAGTGGGGGCCGGGGAGGTCAGGCGCAGTCTGGGGTTTGATTGGTACCAGGATTGCCCAAGTGGAAGCCCAGTCCATGTCAAGCACCCACTCTGACACCTCATGCTCCAGGTCATCAAGGCAAAAGTGTCAGTACAGGAAGGTGGAGAGACTACACTTAGAAGAAAAAGACCTCGTTATACATGATACTTAGGGCTTCTGCCACCATTACCTTGATTCAAAACCAAACAAATATACAACAGAAAATAAAAAGAAGAAAATTATAGACCATTATTTCTAACAGATATAAGTACACAATCTTCAATAAAATATTAAGTGACTAATACGAAGAGTTGACTGATTGGAAAAGACTCTGATGCTGGGAGGGGTTGGGGGCAGGAGGAGAAGGGGATGACAGAGGATGAGATGGCTGGATGGCATCACCGACTTGATGGATGTGAGTCTAAGTGAACTCCGGGAGATGGTGATGGACAGGGAGGCTTGGCGTGCTGCGGTTCATGGGGTCGCAGAGTCAGACACGACTGAGTGACTGAACTGAACTGAGCTGACTAAGTGAAGTCGCTCAGTCATGTCCGAGTCTTTGCAACCCCATGAACTGTAGCCTACCAGGCTCCTCCATCCATGGGATTCTCCAGGCAAGAGTACTGGAGTGGGTTGCCATTTCCTTCTCCAGGGGGTCTTCCCAACATCAAGGATCAAACCTGGATCTCCCGCATTGGAGGCAGATGCTTTAACCTCTGAGCCACCAGAGTCCTGTAATAAAATATTAGTGAACCAAATTCAGCAATACATAAAAAGATCATAAACATGAGCCAGTGTGATTTATCCCAGGAATGCAAGAATGGATCAATATCTGCAAATGAATCAACATTCTGTACCACATTAATAAAAGAAATATAAAAATACAGGTTCATCTCAATAGATGCATTAAAAGCATTTGAGATTTTTATCATTCATGATAAAAATTCTCATCAAAGTTGGTATAGAGGAAACATATCCCAATATAATAAAAGTCTTTTATGACAAACCCACAGCTAATATACTACAGGGAGAAAATATGAAAGCGTTCCTCTACTGTGGTATTGGAGAAGACTCTTGAGAGTCCCTTGGACTGCAAGGAGATCCAACCAGTCTATTCTGAAGGAGATCAACCCTGGGATTTCTTTGGAAGGAATGATGCTAAAGCTGAAGCTCCAGTACTTTGGCCACCTTATGGGAAGAGTTGACTCATTGGAAAAGACCCTGATGCTGGGAGGGATTGGGTGCAGGAGGAGAAGGGGACGACAGAGGATGAGATGGCTGGATGGCATCATGGACTCAATGGACGTGAGTCTGAGTGAACTCTGGGAGTTGGTGATGGACAGGGAGGCCTGGCGTACTGCGATTCATGGGGTCGCAAAGAATTGGACACGACTGAGCAACTGAACTGAACTGAAAATCAGCAACAAGACAAGGTTGCCACTTTCACTATCTCTATTTAATGTAGTTTTGGAAGACCTAGCCAGAGCAATCAGATAAGGAAAAGAAATAAAAAATATCTAAACTGGAACTGAAGAAGTAAATGGTCACTATTTGCAGATAACATGATACTATAAATAGAAAACCCTAAAACTATTAGAACTAATAAATGGATTCAGTAAAGTTACAGAATTTAAGATTAATATACAGATATTGGTTGCTCTTCTATACACTAATGAACTATCCGAAAGAAAAGGCAAGAAAGCAATCCCATTTAAAATGGCAAGAAAAGGAATAAAATGCCTAGGAATAAACTTAACCAAGGAGGTGAAAGACCTATATCCTGAAAATTTTTAAACACTGATGAAGTAACTGAAGATGAGAGAAGTAATGGAATGATATCTTGTGTTAACAGATTGGAAGAATCAATAAAATTAAAATTGGCATACCATCACAGTAATCTACAGATTTAATGTAATTCCTATCAAAATACATGTGACACTTTCTCACAAAATCAGAAAAAAATAATTGTACTATTTACATGGAGCTATAAAAGATCCCAAATTGCCAAAGCAATATTCAGAAAATAAAACCAAGAAGGGGGTATCATATCCCCTAATTTCAGACTAGACTGCAAAGCTACACCAAACAAAACAGTGTGGAACTTGTACAAAAACAGACATATAGGTCAAAGGAACTAAACAGAGCCTCAACATGAACTCACACACTTATGACCAATTAATCTATGACAATGGAGGCAATATACAACAGAGAAAAGACATTTCAATAAGTGGTGAGGAGGAAACTGGACAGCAATATGTAAAAGAATAAAATTAGAACATTTTCTCAAACCATATTAAAAATAAACTCAAAACAATTTATAGACCTAAATGTAAGTAAAGTGAAAATTAACAAATGGAATCTAATTAAACTTAACAGGATTTTCACAGCAAAGGAAACTATCAATAGAACAAAAGGAAAATCTACCAAATGGGAGAAAATATTTTCAAGTGATCAGTTCAGTCGTGCAGTCGTGTCCGACTCTTTGCGACCCCATGAATCGCAGTACGCCCAGCCTCCCTGTCCATCACCAACTCCCAGAGTTCACTCAGACTCACGTCCATTGAGTCCATGATGCCATCCAGCCATCTCATCCTCGGTCGTCCCCTTCTCCTCCTGCACCTAATCCCTCCCAGCATCAGGGTCTTTTCCAATGAGTCAACTCTTCGCATAAGGTGGCCAAAGTACTGGAGCTTCAGTTTTAGCATCATTCCTTCCAAAGAAATCCCAGGGTTGATCTCCTTCAGAATGGACTGGTTGGATCTCCTTGCAGTCCAAGGGACTCTCAAGAGTCTTCTCCAACACCACAGTTCAAAAGCATCAATTCTTCTGCGCTCAGCCTTCTTCACAGTCCAACTCTCACATCCATACATGACCACAGGAAAAACCATAGCCTTGACTAGACGGACCTTAGTCGGCAAAGTAATGTCTCTGCTTTTGAATATACTATCTAGGTTGGTCATAACTTTTCTTCCAAGGAGTAAGCGCCTTTTAATTTCATGGCTGCAGTCACCATCTGCAGTGATTTTGGAGCCCAAAAAAACAAAGTCTGACACTGTTTCTACTGTTTCCCCATCTATTTCCCATGAAGTGATGGGGCCAGATGCCATGATCTTC
>SJXQ01001565.1:210684-309436 GCA_006408695.1 Aepyceros melampus | reverse complement strand
CCCCATCACTTCATGGGAAATAGATGGGGAAACAGTAGAAACAGTGTCAGACTTTGTTTTTTTGGGCTCCAAAATCACTGCAGATGGTGACTGCAGCCATGAAATTAAAAGGCGCTTACTCCTTGGAAGAAAAGTTATGACCAACCTAGATAGTATATTCAAAAGCAGAGACATTACTTTGCCGACTAAGGTCCATCTAGTCAAGGCTATGGTTTTTCCTGTGGTCATGTATGGATGTGAGAGTTGGACTGTGAAGAAGGCTGAGCGCAGAAGAATTGATGCTTTTTTTCAAGTGATATTATTTATAAAGGGTTAATATAACTCCATATCTGTCAGAATGACTACCATCAAAAAAGACCACCGTGTTAGTGAGGATATGGAAAAAAGAGAACTTCAATATACTATTGGCAGGAATGGAAATTGGTGCTGCTGCTGCTAAGTCACTTCAGTCATGTCCAACTCTGTGCGACCCCATAGACAGCAGCCCACCAGGCTCCTCCGTCCCTGGGATTCTCCAGGCAAGAACACTGGAGTGGGTTGCCATGTCCTTCTCCAAGCATGGTGCAGCCCTATGGAAAACAGTATAAAGGTGCCTCAATAAACTAAAATAGAACTATCTAATATCCAGCCAAGCAATCCTTGAGTAAGTAGCCAAGGAAACAAAACACTCATTCGAAAAGGTACATGCAGTATATACACAATATATACACACCAATATTCACAGCAGTATTATTTCCAATAGTCAAGATATGGAAGCAACTGAAGTGTCCTTTGACAGATGAATGGAAAAAGAAAGTGTGAGATATTTACATATATATGTGTCACATATATATATATACACACACGTATATATACATGCAGAAATATACACACACATAAAAACACAATGGAATATTACTCTGCAATTAAAAAGAGCTGCCTGATGGCTCAGATGGTAAAGAGTCTGTCTGCAATGCATGGGACTCAGGTTCAATCCCTGGGTCAGGAAGATCCCCTGGAGAAGGGAATGCTGACCCACTCCAGTATTCTTGCCTGGAGAATTCCATGGACAGAGGAACCTGGCAGGCTACAGTCCATGGGGTCACAGACAGTTGGACACAACTGAACCTCTAAAACACATAAAAAAGAATGAACTTTTGCAATAAGCAACAACACTAAAGGATCTGTTTGATTACGAATCTAGTGATTACCAGTAGGGAAAGAAAAGTTGGGGAGGAGTAAGGTAGGAGTAGGGAAGTAACAGATACAATCTACTGTGCATAAAATAAATAAACTACAAGGATATATTGCACAATACACAAAATATGGGCAATATTATATAAAACCTTTAAATGGAGTATAATCTATAAAAATATTTAATCACTATGTTGTCTATTTCTAACTAATATAACATAAATCAAACACACTTCAACAAAAGAAGTTAAATGTAAATACTGACAGTCAAATCAAGTTTCAACTTCTAATGAATATGGTTATGCTAGTATTTTTTAATTTATTGTTTTCTTATTTTGTTTTCATGACTTTAATATAAAATTGTACAATAAAAAGTCTGATTCACATCCCTGCAGCCATCTGCCTATAACCATCTATATCTCATGTAATCTCTTCCCTTAATATTTTTAGAGTTCTTCCAGGATTTCTGTATTTAAATAATACAAATAAAACACACTTTTAAAAATTTTCTCCCTTTCTTATAAAAAGAAAACACACACTATGTCCCTATTCTGTATTTTTTAATTTAATATTTTGCAATGTGCAAAAAATCTTTTCACATCAATGAATAAAAAGAATCTCAATTGTTTTTGTTGCCAGATAGTATTTCATTAACATGCTCAAATTTAGTTGCTCAGTCGTGTCCGACCCTTTGCACCACTATATATATATATATATAGTTGTTACTTAGTTGCTCAGTCGTGCCGGACTCTTTGTGATCCTATGGACTGTAGCCTGCCAGAGTCCTTTGTCTATGGAATTTTCCAGGCAAGAATACTGGAGTGGGCTGCCATTTCCTTATGTGTGTGTGTGTGTATGTGTAAATTATTTAACCAGTCCTTACTAGGGAATATTTGGGACATATTTAACATTTTCCAAGCATAAGCAAGATGATTAATAACCAGGAATCTGATTGTTAGCATTCTGAATAACCAGGAACCTATCTCACTTTTTTTCCTTGTGCAGGTATAAATGTGGCATACATTTTCAGGCATCTATATAGGAAATACAAAGCACTGAAAAAGGGCAAAATGTAGGCCAGGCCTCACATTTGTACACAGCAGCCATCAACGACAGCATACAGCGCAAACTGTCTTGTCTCTCATGGCAATTATACTCTGAAAAATATGCTCTCCAAGTAAAGGAACACCATTTACTCATGCAGAAAACCTCAAGTATCCATAACCTTCAGTCATTCATGGAATGGCCATTTGAAAACTAAATACAAGCAATGACTCAAATGAAAACAAAAGAGATTTAATGATGAGAGTTGAATATTCTTAGACAGTAAACCAACAGAAGCTCTAAGTATTATAGAAATCACATAGTCAACATAGCAAAATATAAATACCATATAAATATAGTAATAAAATTAACAAAATAGGATGAAGAATGAAGTAGGGAGCTACTTGGGGGTTCTAATATTTACATTTACATAGCAGGGAATCAGTCAGAATTGTTTAAAGTGCAGAAGTGAAAAAAATGAATATTCTAATCTCAGGAGATTAGTTTCCTTCAGTTAGAATATCTTTTAGAAAGTAAAGTCTTGTTGTAAAATGATTCTTCAACGAACAATATTGCTTTGAATTTTCTTTCTTTTTCTTAATGTTTAAAATGAAAAGTGAAAGTGAAAGTTGCTCAATCATGTCCAACTCTTTGCCACCCCATGGACTGCAGCCCACCAGGCTCCACTGTCCATGGTATTCCCCAGGCAAGAATACTAGAGTGGGTTGCCATTTCCTTCTCCAGGGGATCTTCCTGATCCAACGATCCAACTCAGGTCTCCTGCATTGTAGGCAAATTCTTTACCATTTGAGCCACCAGGGAAGCCCCTAATGTTTAAATAAGTAAGAGTAAATATAATAACTTTCTTATAAATTAGATAATATAATTATAATATAATCAAATCACCATCAAATATTATTTTTTAGATCTCTCTGCACCTAACTTTTATGCATACATACAAAGAAGATATCTGCCATTCAGTTCAGTTCAATTCAGTTGCTCAGTCATGTCTGACTCTTTGCGACCCCATGAATCACAGCATGCCAGGGCTCCCTGTCTATTACCAACTCCTGGAGTTTACCCAAATTCATGTCCATCTAGTCTGTGGTGCCATCCAGCCATCTCATCCTCGGTCATCCCCTTCTCCTCCTGCCCCCAATGCCTCCCAGCATCAGAGTCTTTTCCAGTGAGTCAACTCTTCACATGAGGTGGCCAAAGTATTAGAGTTTCAACTTCAGCATCAGTCCATTAAGGTCTCATAATATAAGTAATGTTAAGGTATGAATTGTGACTTGTTATACTTCATTGCCTATTTCTGTATATTCTGAGTTTCTTAAAATCTTAGCAAAAGGCAAGTATATTTTTAAAGTATGATTCCTAAATAACATGTATTAACTATTTTGCATATATAAGAGGAATGTATTCACTGTAGCTTTATCAATAATTTTCTTACTAGAAACAAAATAATTTCCCAATAATTAGGACATTATTACTAAATAAAGAATTATTAAACAAACTGATTGCTGTGTAAAACATACATTGTAATTTTGAAGTATGTGGGCCAGTAAGAAATAATGTTCATTTTGTGATGTTAAATGGAAGAAAAAGTCAGAAAAATTATAGTTGCATTGTGAATCTAAGTACTTAAAATATATTAATAGACAGACAATACAAATGTATTAAAATTTTTGAACTAGGGTAGTGGTGATGTTTTCAGGTGTGACTCGTTTCTCTTTATCATGTTTTTGTAGTTTTCTTAATAGTCTCTTTTTGGTTATTTTTTTTTACAATTAAAAAGAGTTTATATTAATATTCAAAAGACTTAACTAACCCACAGTCATTTATGGCTTTCACAGAATTGATGGTGTGAATTTAGGCAGCTACCTCTTTAGAACAGTTTTGACATAAATTGAGTCCAAAAGGCTTCTCTGTAATCATTTATAATAGGTCACGGTGCTTTTTTCTCAAAGAATCTGTTAAGCTAATTCTTTATTTTTAATTTATGTTTAAATAAGAAAATATCCTAGAAAGTGATAAGAACACATTAAAAATCATAACCCAGATTCTTCTCCTGTTAAGACAATATGGAAGACACTGGAAGTGAGAACATATGCTTTAGATTTGGGATGGTTTCTAATTTTGGACATTTTTTTGTAATGCCCTGAGATTTGAAAATGAATTTAATTCAAGTAGATCCATCACTAAAGATATTGAAAAAGCATAGCTAGTTTTAAATGACTATATACTTTTGCAGATTATAATCAGAAGGGAGGAGAGAGAAAACTGTAAGACTTTCTATCACCTGCACAAAGCTTGCACAATATATAGCCACACAGCAGGGCATTATCTACTCAGCCTTGAATCTTGAATTCTGTTTTGTTAAAGTTGAATACAACTTATTATTTCCCACAAAACAATGAACCTGTTACTACAACTATGCTTTTTTTTTCCTTTTAATATCTTGTATGTGGATTCTCTCTCACAAGTTAAAACAATTCTTCCAATGGTGGCATGTAAACAGCATAAGTTATTGACTTCACTCGACCCTTGTTCGTTGCTCTACACCAAAATGTTGCTGAGACATTTACTCTGCCCTCTGCAGGCTCAACATGGAAATATGTTGATCTCCTTCACTATTTTTCAGGTCTTCTGGTGGGCAATTTGATACCCAAATGGACTATCAAATTGCAACTTGTAAGGTGTGAGAAGAGGGTATTTGCTATGACCAGTGCATTCTATTGGCAAAACTCTGTTAGCCTTTGCTGTTCTTCATTTTGTACTTATATTTTTTGCAGCCAAAGATGGAGAAGGTCTATACAGTCAGCAAAAACAAGACAGGGAGCTACCTGTGACTCAGATCATGAACTCCTTATTGCCAAATTCAAACTTAAATTGAAGAAAGTAGGGAAAACCACTAGACTATTCAGGTATGACTTAAATCAAATCCCTTAGGATTATACAGTGGAAGAGACAAATAGATTCAAGGGATTCGATCTGATAGATAGAGTGCCTGAAGAACAATGGACGGAGGTTTGTGACATTGTAGAGGGGGCAGCGATCAAGACCATTCCCAATAAAAAGAAATACAAAAAGGCAAAATGGTTGTCTAGGAACCTTTAAAGATAGCTTAGAAGAAAAGAGAAGCAAAAGAGAAAGGAGAAAAAGAAAGCTATACCTATTTGAATGCAGAGTTCCAAAGAATAGCAAGGAGAGATAAGAAAGCCTTCCTCAATGATCAATGCAAAGAAATACAGGGAAACAACAGAATGGGAAAGACTAGAGATCTCTTCAAGAAAATTAGAGATACCAAGGGAACATTTCATGCAAATATGGGTATAATAAAAGACAGAAAAAGTATGGAGCTAAAGAATCAGAAGATATTAAGAAGAAGTGGCAAGAATACACAGAAGACCTATACAAAAAAGATTTTCATGACCCAAGTAACCAAGAGGTATGATCACTCACCTAGAGCCAGAAATCCTGGAAATCAAGGGCAAGTGGGCCTTTGGAAGCATAATCTGGAACAAAGCTAATGGAGGTGATGGAATTCCAGCTGAGCTATATCAAATCCTAAATGATGATACTGTGAAAGTGGTGCATCAATATGCCAGCAAATTTGGAAAGCTCAGCAGTGGCCACAGGACTGGAAAAGGTCAGTTTTCATTCCAACCCCAAAGAAAGCCAATGCCAAAGAATGATCAAACTACTGCACAATTACACTCATCTCACATGCTAGTAAAGTAATGCTCAAAATTCTCCAAGCCAGGCTTCAACAGTACATGAACAATGAATTTCCAGGTATCAAAGCTGGATTTAGAAAAGGCAAAGAACAAGAGATCAAATTGCCAATATCTGTTAGATCACAGAAAAAGGAAGAGAGTTCCAGAAAAATATCTACTTCTGCTTTACTGACTATAACAAAGCCTTTGATTGTGTGGATCACAACAAACTATGGAAAATTCTTAAAGAGATGGGAATACCAGGCCACCTGATCTGCCTCCTGAGAAATCTGTATGCAGGTCAGGAAGCAACAGCTAGAACTGGACATGAAACAACAGACTGGTTCCAAAGAGGAAAAGGAGTACGTCAAGGCTGTATATTGTCATCCTGCTTATTTAACCTATATGCAGAATACATCATGAGAAATGCTGTGCTGGATGAAGCACAAGCTGGAATCAAGACTGCCAGGAGAAATATCAATAACCTCAGATATGCAGATGACACCACCCTTATGGCAGAAAGTGAAGAACTAAAAAGCCTCTTGATGAAAGTGAAAGAGGAAAGTGAAAAAGTTGGCTTAAAACTCAACATTCAGAAAATGAAGATCATGGCATCTGGCCCCATCACGTCATGGCAAATAGATGGGGAAACAGTGGAAATGGTGACAGACTTTAGTTCTGGGGGCTTCAAAATCACTGCAGATGATGACTGCAGCCAAGAAAATACGCTTGCTCCTGGGAAGGCAAGTTATGCCAACCTAGACAACATGTTAAAAAGCAGAGACATTACTTTGCCAACAAAGTTCTGTCTAGTCAAGGCTATGGTTTTTCCAGTAATCATGTATGGATGTAAGAGTTGGAGTGTAAAGAAAGCTGAGCACCAAAGAATTGATGCTTTTGAACTGTGGTGTTTGAGAAGAATCTTGAGAGTCCTTTGGACTGCAAGGAGAACAAACCAGTCAATCCTAAAGGAAATTAGTCCTGAGTATTTATTGGAAGGACTGATGCTGAAGCTGAAACTCCAATACTTTGACCACCTGATGTGAAGAACTGACTCATTTGAAAAGAAACTGATGCTGGGAAAGATTGAAGGCAGGAGAAGAAGAGGACAACAGGGGATGAGATGGTGGGATGGCATCACCGACTCAATGGACATGAGTTTGAGTAAACTCCAGGAGTTGGTGATGGACAGGGAGTCCTGGCATGCTGCAGTCCATGGGGTCGCAAAGAATCAGACATGACTGAGCAGCTGAACTGAACTGAATGGGCTTTCTACGGGGCTCAGTGAGGAAAGAATCTGCCTGCAGTGAAAGAGTTGTGGGTTCAATTCCTCTATCAGGAAGACTTCCTTGAGAAAGGCATGGCAACCTACTCCATTATTCTTGCCTAGAGAATCCCATGGACAGAAGGGCCTGGAGGGCTACTCTCCATAGGGTCGCAAAGAGTTGCACAAGACTGAAGTGACTGAGCACATGTGCAGGCACATGTAAATAACATCTTTCTTCCCTTCTAGAAGCATCTTGGTGGGAAAAACTGGTTTTAGTCCCAGATCAATTCTCAGCACCTGGCAGAATGTCTGTTATGTATAGTAGATGCTCAATAAAGACTTGTTGAATGAATAATCAGTGGCCACATGTTCCTGAATGCTGCAAAGTAACTCTGTAATCAACTTTAGAAGCAAAAAAGGATACTAACTAAATTGGCCTTGGTTGTAGTATTCAAAAACTCAAGGTAGATTTTAAAAGATTGCTGGGTCTTAGAATAGGAAGCTGTAACTCAGAACCAAAGTAACAGGAAACTCAATCAGCCCAAATATCCCATACTTAACATACCTTGCAGTCTACTTTAAGCAGAAAGAGAAATACATAAAGACATATCTGATTTAAGTAAATTCCAAGCATCAACCAAAAACTATCACAACTTCAAGCGTAAGTAAGACTCATAGTATAGTAGTTGAAAATCATTTGACTTGAAGCCTGGACACTTGATTACTACTCAAGTGTTTGGTCATTAATGAAGTGAGTAGATTTAGGTAAATAATGTGAAGACCTGACAATGTCCATCTTAAGAGAGCGAGTGAATTGCAAGGACCTCTTATAGTGGAAACTGTAGGCTTCTCTAGCTTAGCGGCTGCACACAATTAGTAGCACCCCCACCAGGGCTATGCAGGCCAACTGCCTTGTTCTATATTTAGCCAGGGCAATGTGCTTTCAAGTTCTTTGTTTTCAAACTGTGGTCCTTAGACCACCTGATATGCCACATCTGGGAGACTGTTAGAAAGGCAGAAACCCTGGCCCCATCTCAAAACTATCGATTCAGTACCTGAATTTTTACAAGCTCCCAGATAATTCTCTGCTTGTTACAATTTGAGAAGTAACAACCTAGTTGACCAGAGGGCATACTACTTTCCATCGTATTATACCCTTCAGAGTCACATTAATTTACTTGAATGGCCCAAGGAGGCCCTTTATTTTTCGATTCCCTGTGTCTTTTAATGTGCAAAGATTACTACTAGGCTTTGAAAGCAGTCCTACTCGGTAGAAACCTCACTCTAACACTAAGGCACTGTGTCATTGACGTTTTATATAGCCTCGGTGGACTTAACCACTTAGTATGGCTAATATGAAGATTCAACAAAACTATTCATGCAGAGGGGAGAAGGCAATGGCACCCCACTCCAATACTCTTGCCTGGAAAATCCCATGGACAGAGAAGCCTGGTAGGCTGCAGTCCATGGGATCGCTGAGAGTTGGACACGACCGAGTGACTTCACTTTCCCTTTTCACTTTCTGCATTGAGAAGGAAATGGCAACCCACTCCGGTGTTCTTGCCTGGAGAATCCCAGGGATGGGGGAGCCTGGTGGGCTGCCGTCTATGGGGTCGCACAGAGTCGGACACGACTGAAGCGACTTAGCATTCATGCAGAGAACCAAATACAGAATCCGGCACATGGAATATTCTCAATAAGCATTAGGCAAACATCATCACTGCCATCATCACTGTTATTATTATTATGACTGCCATATGGTGATAGCCAGAATCAACATCATTAAAGAGGTAACAGGTTCCTCACCATCAAATAAAGTATGCTCACTATATTCATCTAGAATATTCCTGATACAGTCTAGAGGATCAAGTGGTAATATCATTTGAATGTACATTCAAAAATTATTTTACTAATATATTTTACTAATATTTTTCTTATCTTCAGAGACACTGTAGAGATTTGTGAGCTGAATATATGACAGCATCTTCTAATAGAGCCCAATTGTTGGAGGATATATTTAGAACTGATCAAATGACTCTTTGTCCAGGACAGGGCAACAAGTTTGGAAAAAGTGACATCTCAACTAGATTCATATGGAAAATAGCTTTTGGTCATAAAGACAAAATCCAAATTGAGAGAAATCCCAGTGAATTAGTCACCAAGGAAAAATTCCTCTATGAAGAATGATTTCAGCCAGTAATTCTGGAAAAGAAAATGATAATAAGATTCTTGATATACAACGTGATATCATTAGCTACAGTCAGCTCATGTACTCTTGATTACTTCAGCCAAACAAAATACAATAACTTTACCTCTTAAAGGATAGAAATAGAAAACAGATACACATGTTTAAATAATTTCTTCAAATCTGTACATTGATGCTGCTTTACAGAAATCAGTTTGCTCATGAGAATTCAAGAGTAAATGAGCTGTGCAAAGCAGGTACCTCTGTCTCAGGTTTCAGAAGGTAATGGAGATCACAATTTTTAGTTCAGACACTAATGTCCATATTAATTAATTGTCATTTTAAAATCAATCATGATCAATGCCAACCTCTTTCTTCTCACGTGACATATTATTGGCTGGTTTAGCGAAAGAACTTATACTACATCTGCGATTGTCATTTGCAGTCCCAACCAATTGTGAACCAACCATGAGATGCTCGTAAATACTTCACAATACTGACAAACACAGAAGTCTCAGGGCTAGCTAAGAGTAAGTTTTAAATATCAACCAAATCAATCATGTGAAGACTCTGAACTTGAGTAAGCCATTTCTAGAAAGCCTCAGGCATATAGGAAATCAGAAAGAAGAGCAAACTAAGTGGGTATGTGCATGCCAGGTCACTTTAGTCATGCCTGACTCTGCAACCCCATGGATTGTAACCAGCCAGCCACCCCTGTCCATGGGATTCTCCACGCAAAAATGCTGCAGTGCATTGCCCTACCCTCCTTCAGGGGATCTTTCTGACCCAGGGATCAAACCCACAACTCTTATGACTCCTGCATTGACAGGCAATTCTTTACCTCTAGTGCCGCCTGGGAAGCCCAAACTGAGTGGGGAAGGGACCCAAAGTGGAAAACTTAAAGCAGGTAAAACACCCACCACCTGCCACAGACACTCTGGGTCTAACCCCTCACTGAAATTATACCCTATGGGCTCTATCTGATGGCAGGAATTTCTAGGTTTTTTTGTGCTCTGCACCTTCTGGATGCCTGCTGTTTTAAAGGGAAGTTTCTTTATCAAATCCAAAAAAGTTTAACAAGCAAAAATCTAGACTAGTTCCTTTATATTTTTTCCTATATTCTCTTGAGTGAAAACTCCTAAGGCATTCCCCCCCTTAATTCTTCCTATGACATTAGGATACACTGAACATAAAACACTTTTTCCACATTCACTCTACCATATGAAAAATAATTGTTAGTGAAAAAGTTATTATGTCAATCTCTCTTTCTTTAAGTAAGAGCCCCACACAATTATAATGGCCCTTTATTCCAAATAGTACAGACATCATATACATATAATTTGATAGAAACCATTTTAGTTCAAGGGTACCCTGCTGTAGTTATGAAAAAGACCACCCTTATAGAGGTCCCTTTATACTCCAATGGTTTCATTGTCAAAATTATATAATAGGATAAAAGTTGGACTAAAAGAGAGGGTCAGTAGGGGAAGAAGTGGGAGAGAGTAAGGCAGGTGGCTATACCAGGACTTCTCAGTTCGTAATAGAACACTACAAAATTCTCATTTTCCTCCAGATCCTATAATTAGCAAAGCTCGCAATGGTCTGCAGATTCTAGACCCTTGTAGGTAGGAAGGTTTAGAAAAGAAAAAACGGGATTCATATGCCAAGAAGCTGTTGTCACAGCAGCTTTACAAACTGCTCATTCCCTTCCTGCTTCTCTCCCACATGCCTTCACAGCCCCTTCTCCCTGTGTCTTGTTCTTTTCCTACAAAGTGTGGCTACAACACAGCTCCCAGTGTCTGCCCCTGCACACCCACATCAAATCCACTCTCCTCTGTGTCCTTTTCCCATTTCTCAAACTAGCTGTTGGGAGGGTCAGATTATGTTAGAGATCAATATAAAAGTCATTTAACTAAACCACTTGGAGGTGAGGAAAAAGTTGGAACAATAACTTGAAAAACATTTTAAGATGGTTTCCTTTCTCTAAATACAACTGTTATACTGTTTTCCATATCTTTCATTGCTCTAAAGTAGAATGAATTTTCTTAGTTTTACTTTTTTTCTTCTCTCACTTCTCCTTATTCTCTTCTTCCTCCTCATTCTTTTTTGCTAACTTGAATATAACTTTTCATCTTTGGCAGGTTCTGTTTTCTAAATTATGCCTTGACTTTACCTTTTTCCCACAAAACAACTCTGTCTACATCTTTCTAGTCCCTTACTCCAAACTGTGGTTTTTACTAATTAAAGGAGAATTCTGATTACCTCTTTTGATATATATGATACATTTTACTCCTGTTAGAGTACACAGTCAATTCTTCTTATTTGCAGTAGTTATGTTCCATTAAGTCACTGTGAAGAATGAATCAGTGGATACTGAAACACTGTTCTTAGGGGAAATACAGAGTGAGGTTCTGCAAGGCTCTAGTCACAATATTTTCATCAACTAATCACTACATGTGCTGTACTTAGTCGCTCTGTCATGTCCAACTCTTTGAGAGCCCATGGATTGTAGCCCTCCAGGATCCTCTATCCATGGGGATTCTCTAGGCAAAAATACTGGTGTGAGTTGCCATATCTTCCTTCAGGGGATCTTCCCAACCCAGGGGTTGAACCCAGGTCTCCCACATTGCCAGAGGATTCTTTACCAGCTGAGCTACCAGGAAAGCCATAATCTTGTTTTGTGTTTAAATACAATGGCACCCCACTCCAGCACTCTTGCCTGGAAAATCCCATGGACGGAGGAGCTTGGTGGGCTGCAGTCCATGGGGTCGCTAAGAGTTGAGCATGACTAATTGACTTCCCTTTCACTTTTTACTTTCCTGCATTGGAGAAGGAAAAGGCAACCCACTCCAGTGTTCTTGCCTGGAGAATCCCAGGGACAGGGGAGTCTGGTGGGCTGCCGTCTATGGGGTCGCACAGAGTTGGACACGACTGAAGCGACTTAGCAGCAGCAGCAGAAAAGACATCTTATTTGCTATATATATTCATTAGTACTGAAATCTGGAGCAACAGTAGTGTAACTAACTATTGCACAAAGTCTGTCTCACACCTGCATTTTGTCCATAAGTGTCACCACAGCTTTCTTGAGCACTAGCATGTCAGAACCATGCATGTACTCTTTTTAACAAAATCACCACCAAAAGCACAAAATGTGAACACTGTAACACTAACTAGATCAGGAAAAGGATATTTGTTGACAGTAAGAGAGCTCAAATAAGAAGGCAGAGCATCCCCTTTTTTCAACCTCAACTAGGAATGTGTGAATCACAGTCAAATTTTTGCCATTCTGCACATGCCCACAAATGACCACCAAAGCAGTGGGAGAGTAAATATTCTGGCTTACAAGTAATTTTTAGCAAGTAAGTGAATTTACAAATACATCTTAAACAGGCATATTTCTATTTCTGTCTCACTTGAAATTTTGGCTCATCAATTATGAATCAACATTGAATTAGGGGTAAATAATTGAATAATTATTTGTGTTTCACTTTCTTAGCTAATGGCTTTTCAAAAAATTAAGAGATATTTTAGTCTATTATTGCAAGACAGTAGCTGCCACTGAGTACTATAGAGATCTGTTGTTGTTGCTATTGTTTTTCTTTCAAAAGGATAAAGAGAGATGAAGAGTATATTTCAAATCAGGGGCTCAGAATCAGAAGTAGGGGTCTTGAAATGAGAAGCATCAAAGTGTTAGTAGTTCCAGTGAATCCCTGAGACAAATGGACCAGCACCCGAGGAATATTTGTTACGGTAAGGAAAGCAAACAAATGAATTTAAACACAAGGAGGAGGGTCAAATGGAGTAAAACTATTACAATGTGGCCAGATAATAGCAAGTTCTAAGTTATGAAAAAAAAGTCTGCTGAGCAGACTCTTTTGCAGAGCTTTTACCTAGGACCATATGCTGAGCATAATGATAAAGAATGTTTGCCTTGCAGGCCAGGCATATCAATGCAGGAAAGACTGGGACCAGAGAGGACCAACAGAAGCCTACTAAAGTAACCTAGATAAATAAAGCTGAGAAAAACAAATGATCAGAGCAATCTGTGAAAGCCATTTGGGGAATTAGTATTTTTGAATTAATTTAAGAGGTAGGCAAAAATAGATTCCTTTAAAATGACTTTTACATTTGGAATTAGTATAGAGAAATGGCCACAGCACTGAAAGAAGCACAGGAAACTGAGAGGAGCTTTGAGAAGAGCTAAGGATCAGAAGTAACCTAACTCATGGATGTGTTCAGTAACAGTATCCATGAGACATGATTTTTCTCCTAACTTTAGTGATACAAAACATTTTCTGTTTACAGAGGAGTATGTTTTATAGTAGATTTAAAGAGGCTAATTATTATTATTCGGTACTTATTCAAATACTTCCTTTTAAAAATCCTATCCATTTGCATTACCACTGTCACTTGGATTACCTCAAAAATCTTCTGTTCTCCATACTGGTCATGTATTAGATATTTGAAGTGAATTATCAAGCATCTTTGGTCTCCTGTTCCAAAGGTAAATATTCCTTACTTCTTTAGCCTCATCAAATAAATCCCAGGCCTTTCATCATTCTAGGCCTTTTCCTCTGGACGTACCCGAGCAGCATTAATCTATGTCGCTCAGAAATTAACATCAGTTAGGAGAAACACTATGATGAGTGTTGGGTACAGCAGAATTGTTTTGCTTTTGAAATAAAATGATTTTTGATGCCTAAGAACCTAGACAAGTATCAAGAGGGGAAACGAAGTCGACTCCCACCTGCCTGCACTTACCCTGTACTTGTGTAACTAGACCTTAGAATCTAAATCCAGAGTTTTAGACAGCAGACAGAGGACCAGAAACTACACTCTGATAATGCCTGGTGTTAAACAACAAGAGAAGCAGGACACAGGAAAAGCAGAACAAGCAGAGCAAATGGAGAGCTGATGGAGAGAAAGGAGGGAGAGCCAGAACTGCGAAAGGATCAAAAAGTTAAGTGAAACAAGTTTCAAAATGAAAGACGATGTAAGTACATCAAAAGAAGAGTTTTTAAAAATTGGATGACTGAAGAAAAGGCTTTCATGTTTGGCAATAACATGGCTGGTCTTGAAGAAAGCAATCTTTGAAGCATGCTAGGGAGGGAGTTAGATTTTAAGGATTAGGAAGAAATTAATAAAGGAGTCACACAAAGTCCAGAAATCACACAAGGGGGAAATTAAAGAAAGTACGTAAATCCAACAGTAGCTAGACACATCATATGTTTCCACTTAGGTCATGTTCTCTAACTTGATGTCATTTGTAATTCTCTCAGGGCATTTCAGATTCTGAATCTCCAATACAAAAATGAATCAAAAACAAAAATCTTACTCAGGCAACATTATAATTACAGTTGCATACAAAAGCAAAATATTAATTATTTTTAAATAAATAAGCAAGAGGACATGAACCCCCCCCCCGCCCCCACTCTGCCAATTACCTTGTGAACTCACAATAGAGTGTGGTTTTAATTCAAAACACCACCATTCTTGCAAATGCTTAAGAAGTTGCAGAGATATATTTGGGTTAGTTATTTTAAAATGTCTCCTTAAAATATACTATTATTATATGATGATATAACTCTAGGACTTGTGGATTTTCAAAGACAAATTAAGGGAAAGTATTTATTTGAATACTTGGCCTCAGATTTATTGTTGTTTCAATGTTTTTATATTTTGAGCACATGCTGATATCTAATGTATAACTTGTCAGAAGACACAAAAAGCTTACACTAATATTGTCAGGACCATATCCACTCCTTTTAAATACAATTCTAAAACTAAACTGGCAAAGTCTTCCCTTTTCCCATAAATTACTTAAAATGAAAAACAAAAAGAATTTTCAGTGGGAAACTTAATAATGTACTTCTGTTGAGAATACAAACTGATAAAACTGTATTAGGGAGCAATTTGGTAGAAGGTAGGTTATGAGCAACCTAGATAGCATATTGAAAAGCAGAAACATTACTTTGCCAACAAAGGTCCATCTAGTCAAGGCTATGGTTTTTCCAGTGGTCATGTATGGATGTGAGAGTTGGACTGTGAAGAAAGCTGATTGCCAAAGAATTGATGCTTTTGAACTGTGGTGTTGGAGAAGACTCTTGAGAGTCCCTTGGACTGCAAGGAGATTGAACCAGTCCATTGCGAAGGAGATCAGCCCTGGGTGTTCTTTGGAAGGAATGATGCTGAAGCTGAAACTCCAGTACTTTGGCCACCTGATGTGAAGAGCTGACTCATTGGAAAAGACTCTGATGCTGGGAGGGATTGGGAGCAGGAGGAGAAAGGGGTCGACAGAGGATGAGATGTCTGGATGGCATCACCGACTTGATGGATGTAAGTCTGAGTGAACTCCGGGAGTTGGTGATGGACAGGAAGGCCTGGTGTGCTGCAATTCATGGGGTCGCAAAGAGTTGGACAGGACTGAGCAACTGAACTGAACTGAGGTCAATTATGCTTATATACAGCCTCTGGCCAGTTATTCTACCTCTGAGTGGGTCTTCAGAGAAATGCTCACAGTTCCATAAGTGGTGATGAATGAATGCTTTTGCTTCAGAGCTGCTATGATAGCAGAGCATCAGGGGTAACCTAGATGTTCAAATCTGGGAACTGGATAAGTTGAATGAGGTGGATGTGTATAATATGCAATACCACAGAGCAGCAGGAAGCAAATACATAGATATGTTTGTTAATATTGCTAATACGAATACATTTCGACAAAATAGCTAAGTAAAAAAAATCGTAAAAGAATAAAATCTACACTGCAGTATCATTTAAGAAAATAAAACACACAGATACATAAATTATTATGGTATATCTCTCCCGGCTACAGAGGGTGTGAAGGAAATACAAGAGAGGATGGGAGATGAAAGAAACAATAAAATCTAATTAAAAAAAACAAGCACAATAAACTTAGAATGATACTTAAATCAATGCTGCAACTAGTTAAAACTCCAGGAATTCTGAAGTCACTGTAGGGGACAAAATGTTTTGTAATATGTTAAAATGGGAGTAAGCAGAAAAGAAAAAGATACAGACAAAATGCATTTTTTATTACCCTCTAAAATATTTCTTGTTGCTCTCAGGGAAACAGAAACATTATATATTATGTACATGAAAAGTTATGAGTAAGCAAATATATCATGAATGGAAACGTTTGCTTTGGCAAATAGTCAAAAGAGGGACTTTTCTTTATAGGAGCATGTAGCTATTGTAAACCATCTGATACTAGATTAAGTGGCTTTGTAGAATCTCATATTATAAGTCTAGACCAAACACCTGACAACATTATGATGTCTTCTATAAAGACCAGCACAACTGTGGCTCCTTAGACTCCAGAATCTTGGAATCTTAAATCTTCAAATTATGGTACATCATATCAGAAGTAGCAACCACGTTTTCCTAATTTCTCAGAAAACCTTTCAACATTTATTATTCCTAATATGTAAAGAAAACAACCAAATTTGCGTTTCAAATAGCTGATTATGCTTAGCTATAGCTTATTATGCTGCTTAGAAAGACAAATTGTGGGAACAAAAACATATAACACCATTCGTACTCACAATCTATGCCAAGCACCATGCTTGGCAACATTAACATTTGCTCAGCAACTACTGTGAGGCACCCTTGTGTTTACAATCTCACTTTGTCTTCTTAATAATTCAATAAAAAGGTTAGAATTAGAAATAATTTAGAAAGAAAAAGTAAGGAATGGGGAGATCGAGTAATTTTCAATTGTAACACAGCTAAAATTTGGCAAACTAGACCTTAACCATGGTCGGTACATATCTCCACCCTACTATATTGCCCTGTGATTGATCACTTGAATACCAACTCAATTCCTTTTTGAATCTTTATCATTTTTGTTCCTTAATACAGTGGCCAATTGAGTCAATCCCCTAGTCCTGCCAGCATACTCCTTTCCATTAAACCAGAAGTTTAAACTCTTAAAACAGAAGAGCTTACTAACTCAAATATTTTCAACACAGAACATAACAGAAGTTAGCAAAGTTTAACTTTCTGGAAACGAATTGATGTTCTTAACACACACTGACTTCTAACACATAAAAGCACTGCATTGTGGCCAAGACCACGGTAACAGGATAACAGCACTTAGATTACTAGAACATATTTCATTAGCAGGGATATAAAATCAAGATTTACACAGGCTCCTTCTCTACAATCAGGAAATTATACTTCCTTGCTTAGAACAGTTACAACTGATAAGATTCTTTTTGCTCACTGCCTCACTCATGCTCTGTTGTTCACAATCAATTAGCTGAAATCAGGTAAATCCATCTGAGATCAGTCAGGGTGAATACAGGACTTCCCTGGTAGCTCAGATGGTAAAGCATCTGCTTACAATGCGGAAGACCCGGGTTCAATCCCCGGGCTGGAAGATCCTATAGAGAAGAAAATAGCAACCCACTCCAGTACTCTTGCCTGGAAAATCCCATGGACAAAGGAGCGTGGTAGGCTACAGTCAGTGGGGACGCAAAGAGTCAGACATGACTGAGCAACATCACTCACTCAGGGTGAATATACCCTGGTTGCTATCTCTTCTTCTGTCAATTTTTAAGGGTGCTATGAATTACCTCTAGACCTATCTTTACCTTTCAAAAGGTTGGGAGTAAATGTATTTTTCTTATGCTATGTATTATATTTTTATGACATTGATTTATTCATTTGACAGATTCAAGAAGATTGTACCATTATAATATCTATAATATCAACTAACCTGAGTAGAACAACACACTTGGGTATGGGATTAAAACTGTGAGCATGCTGGAAAAATCCTGAGCAGAAGATGGCAATCAAAAAAAAAAAAAAATATATATATATATATATGAACATATATATATCTCCCAGAAGGAAACCTTTGTATAAGCTCCAGTATAAAAGAACCGATCCTATGAATACATCATAATGAATTCCCATGAAAGGAATGGGACAAATAGCCAATATCAACACAACTGTAGTGGAATAGTTCTCTCCATGTCTAGAATATATTTGGAAAAACTTCTGAGCATCTTTTTGTATATATCTCCTAGCTATTTCATAGTCCTTCCTGTGACTTGTTAACTTTTCCAGTCAGAATGGCTGCAATCCAAAAGTCAACAAGCAATAAATGCTGGAGAGGGTGTGGAGAAAAGGGAACCCTCTTACACTGTTGGTGGGAATGCAAATTAGTACAGCCACTATGGAGAACAATGTGGAGATTCCTTAAAAAATTGCAAATAGAAATGCCTTATGATCCAGCAATCCCACTGCTGGGCATACACACCAAGGAAACCAGAATTGAAAGAGACATGTGTACCCCAATGTTCATTGAGGCACTGTTTATAATAGCCAGGACATGGAAGCAACCTAGACGTCCATCAGCAGATGAATGGATAAGAAAGCTGTGGTACATATACACAATGGAGTATTACTCAGCTATTAAAAAGAATACATTTGAATCAGTTCTAATGAGGTGGATGACGCTGGAGCCGATTATACAGAGTGAAGTAAGCCAGAAAGAAAAACACCAATACAGTATACTTACACATATATATGGAATTTAGAATAATGGTAATGATAAACCTGTACGCAAGACAGCAAAAGAGACACAGATGTATAGAATGGCCTTTTGGACTCTGTAGGAGAGGGAGAGGGTGGGATGGGTTGGCAAAGTGGCAGTGTAACATGTGTGATATTATAAGTGAAATGAATTGCCAGTCCAGGTTTGATGCAGGATGCAGGATGCTTGGGACTGATGCACGGGGATAATCCAGAGAGAGGGTGTGGGGCAGGAGGGGGGAGGTGGGGGTCGGGATTGGGAGTTCTTGTACGCTCGTGGCTGATCCATGTCGATGTGTAGCACAACAAATACAGTATTGTAAAGCAAAACAAACTAAAAAAATAAAAATTAATTAAAAAAAAAAAACTTTTTTCAATTTAAGGTTATTTTACCAAGATCCAGGCAGTACCTTTGGAAATCAAGACAAATATCTTCCAACACTATTAAATCTAGTGCTGGATCAGAGGCTATAAAAATGCAGGAGATATGTCAAATGCTGAACTCACAGAAGTTTCTTTGCTAAAATCCAAATGAAAAAGTTAGACAGAAAAATATCCATGCCACGCCCTCTGAGCAATCTCCCTTAAAGAAAAACAATTTCTTTGCCTGGGAAATTTAATGCTGTCAACCTTTTAAACTTTAATCTTCACTTTCTACTTATGGAACTGCTATTAAAATGAACAGCAACAATACAAGAATCAGGAAACTTACTCATTTAATAGATAAGCTTGCTCTGTTAAATATATATTAATTTACATCTCAACTTTTTAGTCTCTAATGTCATTAATTAAGAAAATTAAGCAGAAACAAACTAACATTTGTAGGTGCTACAAATGATATAAATGTATTTTAATTTATGTAGTTAGCATGGATATTACCCAAGAGTTGAACAAACATCTTAATGTAGAAGCAATTGGCATTTTACCAAAATTTTGTTGTGGAAAAGAGAGTTAGGTGATAGTAAACAGACTACAAAGCTGAATCTTTAAGCAAAGAATTTAAAGTTTATAAAATCTGGAAGTCAAACATAGGAATTAACTGACTATAAACTCCAAGGTCTGAAAGATACTATAAATTTTTTAAAAATATTTTGATTAAAAAAGTTTTTTATTAAAAAAAACTTGGCAAAATTGGGTTTCTTTTCTGTTTGCCATCAATAAATTCTCTTTGTTGCTTTCTTTTAAAATTAATCTTTATTTTTACTTAAAAATCATCCTTCTCAAACTGATAACCTTATTAAACGTATCATGCTTATCAAACTGATAACCTGATATGGATGTGGGAATTGGACTATAAAGAAAGCTAAGCACCAAAGAATCAATGCTTTTGAACTGTGGTGTTGGAGAAGACTCTTGAGAGTCCCTTGGACTGCAAGGAGATCCAACCAGTCCATCGTAAAGGAAATCAATCCTAAATATTCATTGGAAGGACTGATGCTGAAGCTGAAACTCCTATATTTTGGCCATCCTGATGCAAAGAATCGACTCATTGGCAAAGACCCTGATGCTGGGAAGATTGAAGGAGGGAGGAGAAGGGGACGACAGAGGATGAGATGGTTGGATGGTATCACTGACGCGATGGATGTGGGTTTGAGTAGGCTCTGGGAGTTGGTGATGGACAAGGAAGCCTGGTGTGCTGCGGTCCATGGGGTCAAAAAGAGTTGGACACGACTAAGTGACTGAACTGAACCTTGTTAAATGATTATAAAAGTACTTTCAGCAAGATTTGTGCTTAACTGACCAGATATATACAAAGTGGATCCAATACAACTTAAAGATACATAGCCCTTTCTGAGTATTTTGGAGGACTGTGTTTTAATTCATGTAGGTGTATGTGTGTGTGTCTTAATTCATGTATCTCTGGCTCATATGGCAGAGATTACTAGTTGCTCCTAGTGTCATTCTCTTCTTTCTCCTTTAATAATAGCATCTCAAAATTTTAGCAGACAGATGACCACTCTAATAAAAAGAAACCAATAAAAATTCCAATAAAAAGACATGTCTTAACCTCAAGAACATATACTCCTTTATACCCAGACACTCAAATTCTAGGACTTGGGTCTAAAGAAATAATCATGGATATGGGACAAAGATTTCACTATGGGAACAATCATTGCATATTGTTTATAATACTGAAACATTGGTAAAAACCTCAACATGGAAAATGAGTTTTACACAAACTATGGAACTTCAGTTCAGTGGACAACTAGCAATCCTTTAAATGTGGTAACAGAATGTTAATGACACAGAAAGATGTTGACTGTGTAAACAGTAGAAGTTGTGAAAAGCAGTACGAAAACATGGCCTGAATCTAAAACATGGGCCTGATTTAACCTAAAGGAAATGATGCAGAGAAGAAGGCAATTCTGACTCCATGTTGGAACTGTTTCTTTCAATTACTTTTTGTTGCTTTTGTTATTATAATCATACACAATGGGCTGCCTCAGAGAATCCTGCCCCTCTGCCTGACTGTTAAACTAAAGTGACTTTGTTCAGAACCTTACCTGTAAATGGCAGGAAGGAAGAAATGAACACATCCCCTGCTTGAGACTTGCCATTCTAAGAGATGTTTGCAAGATTAATGGCTTTTTCACTTGGCTTCCTTACCTCCCACCATCTCTGATCTAAAAACAACCTGGCATCCAGACCCTGAGAAGACGATTATTTTGAGGTGCTAGCCTCCCATGTTCTTGATCAGCTGCTTTCTGAATCATTTTCCTTGCCTCAACACCTCGTCTCTCAGATTCACTGGCCTATTGTGCAGCGAGCAGAGTGAAGCTGGACTCAGTAACAGAAGGGCTGAAGAGGACATGTGAGTTTATAGAGTAAAGGCCAAAAAGATGATTAAAATGTTCGAAATGTGAAAAAGAAACAGACGACCTTGTCCAATATCTTTAGAGCCCAGGGTTGCAATGTGACCAAGGTTTGGCCAACAGGTTGGAAGTGGTAATTACACAGAAGCAGTGAGTGCAATTTCTGGGGTCACCACTAAAGGAAAGGGGTACACTCTTCTCTTGTTTCCCTTGATTGTGTTGACTGGACTGTAGATGGAATGGCTGCAGTTAGAGAAACCATCTATGCGCAGTGGAGCAAAACCTTAAGACTGTTAGTTTACACCCCACTTTCAGTTTATTAGAGTGAGAGAAACACGGAGTTCTCGCCTAGGGTGTTGACTGCTCACAGTGTACTCAGCAACACAAGCTCCCTTTACCTTATTCAGCTATTGTAACTTTGACTTCTCTACTTGGAGTCCAAAAAAAAAAAAAAAAAATTCTCATTAAAACCAAAGTATGCTGATATGAGTCATCTGGAATATCTGAATTGCAGCAAATTTATATTTTAGATCATGGGAAACAACTAGGAGATGTAGATATTTTCCATAATATCTACAAAGTTGGCACTGGTACCTTGAAGGAATTAATGATTCAAAAGACTCTGAACCTTACCATCTCTGATGCAGGCAAAATGATAAAACTGACAATTTTTACCTGGCATCACGCTCACTTTCTTTACCAGCTCTATCACTCTGTCCTCAGGTCCCCAGATTCTCTCTCTATCCTTAAACCATGTCCTAAGTACACTTATAATTAAATGGTGGGTGGTAGTGTGTTTTTTTCCCACTTTACATTACTGGAAGCATATAGCATAGCCCTAGCTCAGCAGTTCTTTGACTTTCCCCAGGTTCTACTAGGCTTTTTCATTTATTCCACCTTTTCCTCCCATAATAAGGAAATGGAAGGACTTCCCTGGTGGTCCAGTGGCTAAGACTCTGAGCTCCCAACGGAGGAGGCCTAGATTCAATCCCTGGCCAGGGAACTAGATCCCACAAGCAGTAACTAAGAGTGTGCATGCCACAAATAATGATCCTGCATCCCACAACTAAAAAGACCACACACTCCACAAGGATTATCAAAGATCCTGAAAGTGGCAACTAACACCTGGCACAGCCAAATGAATAAATATATGCATAAATATTTTAAAAAGAAAGAAAGAAAATAGTAGAGCTATAAGGATCCACAGAGATCAAGTAGGTCATTACTGATGTAAAGTGAAACTAGAAATGTCAAATCAGCCAAAGCCAATAAGTAAATATTCAGCAATACCTGGATTAGAAGTTTTCTCTCTGGAGAACGAAACCACTGCTATCTTACCTTTGCTGGACAGATGCCCACTGTCCAGCTGTGTCCTGTGCTGTCCTCCTGTCAATCCTGTCCTTTCTCTGTCCTTCTATATTTCTGTCCTGTGATAAAGACAGAGAAAGTGTTTAAGGGTAGAAAAGAAAGAGAGTATATTCACGAGCTAGCAGCACATCTGTAAAATGTTTTGTATTTTTTATATCCCCTTAATTAAATCTCTTCAAATAATTAGACTTCCACTTTCAAGAGACTAATTTTTGTTAATCTGTTTTTGCAGAATCTTGAAATGTCCTACCATAGTAGAGTTCTCTCTTCTAAACCCCATCCCAAGTATCCTGTATTCTCTCTCAGTAACTGGTAGTATATCTAAGAGAGAAATCTGAACATCACCCTTTGCTTCCCTCTGTAGCTTACCCTTCATATTCAGTTAATGTGTGTGTATGCTAATTCGCTTCAGCTCATGTCTGATTCTTTGCAACGCTATGGACTGTAGTCCACCAGCTCCTCTGTCCATGGGATTCTCCAGGCAAGAATACTGGAGTGGGTTGCCATTTCCTCCTCCAAGGGATCTTCCCAACCCAGGGATCGAGCCTGCATCACTTGGCAGGCAGATTCTTTACCACTAGTGCCACCTTGGAGGCCCCATAGTTAACAACTACTATCAATTCGTAGTTCAGTTCAGTTGCTCAGTTGTGTTTAACTCTTTGTGACCCCATGGACTGCAGCATGCCAGGCTTCCCTGGCCATCACCAACTCCTAGAGCTTGCTCAAACTCATGTCCATTGCATCAGTGATGCCATCCAACCATCTCATCCTCTTTCGTCCCCTTTTCCTCCTGCCTTCAATCTTTCCCAGCATCAGGGTCTTTTCCAGTGAGTCAGCTCTTCACATCAAGGCCAAAGTACAGGAGTTTCAGCTTCAGCATCAGTCCTTCCAATGAATATTCAGGACTGATTTCCTTCAGGATGGATTGGTTTGATCTCCTTGCTGTTCAAGGGACTCTCAAGGGTCTTCTCCAATACCACAGTTCAAAAGCATCAATTCCACCAGATAGTTGTTTCTTAAAGCAACTCATCTCCATCACTATCCCTGCTCACTTAGTCCTTCCTTAGGCTATAGAAGCAACTTTCTTAATGGCCTCCATTTCTCTAGTTCTATCTGTATTGAATCCCTTCTCTACCTTTCAGCTAGCGGAGTCATTCTAAAAAGCAAATGTAGTCAAGCTACATTAACTCCTTCATAGACTGCCCTAAACTTTAGGATATCAGGCCCTGTGCCATCTAGCCCGGCATGGAACTTCTCTTAAGTACCATCTTTGACTTGTTTCTCTACTATTCTACTGTGCAGCCTTCTCTATTACTTCAGGGTCTTAAATGTGACATGTGTTGTTCTTTTGACATATGTTGTAACTGTCAGGCTTAAAATAAATTATAATCAATCAACCCTTTAAAATGATCTCTGTGAGTCTCCAGTTTTAGCCCAGTACATATCTCTTATATTCCAAAAGCATCTTGTTCATGCTGGTTTGATAGCATCCCCATAATGTAACACATAAGATGCAAAGGTTCAGACTCTTTCCTTCTCTATTGGAAACAGTTTAAAGAAGAAATTATGTATTCATCCTTTGATTAGTAACTAGCAAGTGGATAATACATGATAAGTATTCAATAGCAATTGCTTGAATTAATGAAAAACAAATACATTAACAAAGACCAAAATCTGTGCTTCCAGCCTGGACACAATCAAGTACTGAATATCTTAATCAACCTTGACCTTGCTATGAACTAACAACTTCAGCTTAAGCTGCCTATGGCACATATGCCACTATGAATGTATACACACACACACAAGATATAAATAAAGATAACTAAACAGTAACATCTTTTCCAGAGTTTGGATTTCCTTCCTCTAATTGATATCACAGACCATTCTTTTCGTGACAAATGACAATAGCTGTTCCAGAGGACGAGCTGCTCCAACATTAAAACTAACCAATCACAGCGTCCGACTTTACAGAGCTAATCTCTAGCTCTCCCAAAATAAAAAACATGAAAAATTAACACCTGCCAACAAAGTTATCCAAAGTGCCCAAACAGACTGAATACAAACATTATCTGAGATATCTCCCAACTACACACCTAATTCAAAAGGAAGAAAATATTTGGGAATGGAGGGATAGACATGATTAGGCACTTTTTCGAGATGGCATCTGCGCATAGTATTACTATAACTACAGCAGATATAAGGCCAATTACATTAAAATATCTCCAGTTACAAGACGAAAAAAGAAAACAGAGAAACAAGTTTGCCAATGAGAGTGAAAAATTTTAGGCTGATAATTGGATTACAGAGTTCTAAGTTTTATTACAGCAATAGAATGCTATGTGGAAATGTTCACTTTTCCCATATCTCGGCTGCTGAAATGTATGCATACCAGTGATCCTATTGAAATTGCTTTGTATAGACTCCTAACTACCTATTAATCTCAACAAAAAGAAACATTAAAAAATGCCAAAAATTCTTTAAGAATTCCAGCTGTCTACTTTCAGCCTAGAGTAGTTTTACAATGTGCTAATGTGGTCCTACTAAAAATATATAATAAACAACTGAAGCTAGAAATAATCTGCCTTTTTCTGAAAACTAATTATTTTTAGAAGTTTCTATTACCAGTTCAAGTTGTCATGATATCTTAATATATCTTTTTAAAAAGGGAAAAAAAAAAGCAATATAGTCTTTCTCATGGTAAGTGGTGTTAATAGCTTGTCTGAGATCCTAGTTCAAGAAATTCTTGCTTAAACTTTTATGGATTGAAACTATTGTTACTGTTAGAAGCAGTATTGTCAACCAGTTTTCTTTGCCTGAATCTAAACTTCACACATATTATCTCCATAAACTAATGGAGTTACCTTTTCTACCATGCAGATTATTTTTAACATGTTTCCAGGCACTAGAACTATGGCAAATATCATGGAAGAACTTAAATACTGGGGAAAAGATTTTGATTCAAAGAGATGCAGATTAGCTGACTTCACATAGAAAATTATGAAGGAAAGCTGTGACCTTAATTATGACAGTAAAGATATAATCTTTTTTTTTTTTAAATGAAACCATCAAAATTTTGTAAAAGAGTTTGGAAAGACACAGAATAAGGGAATCCACCACCGCTGGGAAGTCAGTGGCCATATTAGATTTATTTCCTGAGGATTTTTACTCTAGTATCTGTACCATTTTGTGAAGGTATTATGCTCAATATTTCACTACTAATCATCAATCGTATACCATTCATTTTACAACTTTTCTATAGACTAGTTGTTAAAGTCAGCTGGGGTTTCAAGAGCAAGTAACTCAGTTAGGCAGAAAACAAAAGAACAGAGTGATGCAGTTTTACATAATTAAAAGTTTTACTTTTAAAAAGTAAATGAAAATCTAACAGTCAAATCATTTTTTGTCCTATAACATTTCTTGTTCTATAACAATTTTATGGGCATAGCTCAAGCTGACCTTTAAAATCATATTACTATTAAGATTAAATAAGGCACTCTCTGAAATTGATGGTCATGGTATTAATATAATGTGAAATGGAATATGGAATCTACCTAAATTCATCCTTTATCAGAAGCAATACAGTATTTGGACACTAATCAGATGTGTAGGCAAGAGATTCAGTTAAATGCTATTATTAAACACAATTTACTGGAATGAAATATTTCACACCAGTAACCATTGCAAATAATGAGCAGGGATCTTTTTTGCACATTCTCTGAGCAGATCAAATTCACTACTACTTTGATACATAAATGGTATGTATTTTATAAAATATAGAAAGAATATTTATGATCTGATTAGTTATTTGGCCCACTCTATTCTAATTGTTCAAGTGATATTTTTTTTTCTTTTTGGCCAATGTGAGGTCATACATTTGGCACCTACATTTAAAACTGAAATAACATGTCTATATATTTTTGAATTTTGTTATATTAGTACATCAATGGATCTCAAAACACTACTGACAATTAGACACCAACTGGCAATAAGGTTAGCAAAGAATTCTCACAAAGCTAATATACTTTCTTAATTATAAAATAGCATAATTTTAAACAAGTTTTAGCAGTACAAACTATTTTTGGAATCATTACTTAATATTAACTGCTGTCTTAATGACTCTTCCCAAATGAAAAATGCATAAAATACATATGCATGCTTGATTTTCCATGAAAATAAAAACTTACTAGTTATCATTAAGAATCAGAACTCAAAAATAAAGTTGATTAATTACAAATGACAATGGTGGGCAATATAGTCTAATAAAAACATTCCAATAAGTAAAAACATCAGCCTGAGCAACTAATTTTTGTTTTGAAACTGACCTTGAGCAGCTCAATTTTGAGTCTTTGAGCATTACCTATAAACAGATGTAATATTATTTTCATTTCTTTGGCTTACAGAATAGACATAAAAGTATGAGAATATGTATTCAGTAGCACTACCCTGAGAATTTAAATTGGGAAATCTGTCAGAACTGGTTAAATGATGAAAAAACCATCACAATAATTTTTTTTTTAATCTGAAGTATGATACTAAAAAATTTCTGAATAAATCCCCATTTAATATTTAATAGTACTTTATCCTCAAAATAAATTTGAGAAACATTTCATTAATCTGAAAGAGAATTCTATAGCTCTTCCTTTAAATGTGTGAGAGATTGGTGGAACTTCCCATGAAAACAGGACAAACTGAATCTCCTTTCCAAAGTTCACATATTTTTAATATTTATTCTTTAATTAAAGGATAATTGCATTATGGTATTGTGTTGGTTTCTGCCAAACATTAGCATGAATCAGCCACAGGTATACATATGTTCTCTCCCTCCTGAACCTCCCTCCCACTTCCCTCTCCATCCCTCCTCTCTAGGTTGTTACAGAGCCCAGGTTTGAGTTCCATGAGTCATTTGCCAACTCCCATTGGCTATCTATTTTACATATGGTAATGCCTGTTTCCATGTTACTCTCTCCATACAACCCACCTTCTCCTTCCTCCCCCATCCAGCCATGTCCATATTATTTCAAAGTGCTTAGAGATATACTAGAGCTCATCTAAGGCTCCCATTGGGCCCAGATTAAGAAATATTACTTTATAGACACCCTAAGAATGGCAGAAAATACTTCCAAATGAAGCAATTAACAAGGGATGAATCTCTAAAATATATAAACAGCTCATGGAGCTCAGTTTAAAAAGAAGTCAAAAACTGAGCAGATCCAAGTAGACATTTCTCCAAAGAGAGACAAATGGCCAAAAAGCTCACCATCACTACTATCAGAGAAATGCAATCAAAACTATAATGAGGTATCACCTCACACTGATCAAAATGACCATCACCCAAAAATATACAAGCAATAATGCTGAATAGGGTGTAGACAAATAGGACTCCTCTACACTGTTGTGGAAATGTAAATTGTAACAGCCACTATGGGACAGAGTATGGAGATTCCTTATAAAACTAAAAACAGAACTACCGTATGACACAGCAATCCCACTCCTGGGCATATACACAGAGAAAAACAGAATTTGAAAAGATACAAGCACTCCAGTGTCCATCACAACACTATTTACAATAGCCAGGGCATGGCTATTGTAACAGAGGAATGGATAAAGAAGAAAAGATGTGGTGTTTGTGTATATCTATATATACACACACGGAATACACACATATATATACATACAATGGAATACACATGTGTATATATATGCACATATATACACACACAATGGAATACATATGTACATATATACGCACACATGGAATACACACAAATATATGCGCACAATGGAATAAACACACACACATATATATACACACAATGGAATACATATGTGTATATATACACACATGGAATACACCTGTGTGTTTATACACACACACACACACACACACATACACACAGTGGGATATCAGCCATAAAAAAGAACAAGATAAGGTCATTTGAAGACACATGGATGGACCTAGAGATTCTCGTTCTGAGTGAAGTATGTCAGACCCCAAAAGACAAATATTATATGCTTAAATGATATGTGGATTCTAAAAAAAAAGGTACAAATGAACTTATTTACAAAACAGAATTAGAGTCACAGATGTAGAAAATAACCTTTAGTTACCAGGGGATAAGGGGGGAGGAGGAGTAAATTGGGAAATTGGGATTGACATATACACACTACTATGTATAAAATAGATAAATAATAAGCACGCATATATAGCACAGGGAACTCTACTCAATACTCTGCAATGGGCTATATGGGAAAAGAATCTTAAAAAAAAAAAGAGTGGAGATATGTCCTATATACCTGATTTTCTTTGCTGTACACCTGGAATTAACATGGCATTGTAAATCAACTATACTAAAATAAAAATTTTTTTAAGAAATTATTTCACAGAAAATAAAATTCTTATGCACATTTTGTTTTTGTTTCGGTAATATTTGTATATATCATTGCAAATACATTATAAAGAAAATATTGAGTAAGTTTTTACAAATACATACACCAACAAAGGTCTGTCTAGTCAAGGCTATGGTTTTTCCAGTAGTCATGTATGGATGTGACAGTTGGACTATAAAGAAAGCTGAGCGCAGAAGAATTGATGCTTTTAAACTGTGGTATTGGAGAAGACACCTGAGAGTTCCTTGGGCTGCAAGGAGATCCAACCAGTCCATCCTAAAGGAGATCAGTCCTGAATATTCACTGGAAGGACTGATGTTGAAGTTGAAACTCCTATACTTTGGCCACGTGATGAGAAGAGCTAACTCATTTGAAAAGACTCTGATGCTGGGAAAGATTGAAGGCAAGAGGAGAAGGGGACAACAACAGAGGATGAGATGGCTGGATGACATCACCGACTCAATGGACATGAGTTTGAGTAAACTTTGGGAGTGGGTGATGGACAGGGAGGCCTGGCATGCTGCAGTCCATGGGGTCTCAAAGAGCTGGACACAACTGATCCAAACTGAACTGATGCCTAAGTAACTCAATTCACTCCAGTATTACACATCAGCAAAAGTTCCACCATGCTCCTTCCAAGTAAAGCACGGCCTCACTCCCTGCACCACCAACCAGAGGCAACCAAATTTCTTTTCTCACCAAGCTTAGTTTGGCTGATAGTAAAATTTCATATGGGTGGAAAATTACAGCATGCCATGTGTATGTATGACTTTCTCTCAGCCTAATGTTTTGAGTTTCAGTCATATTCTTCCCTGTATTAATTCATTCTTCTTTCCTACTGAGCCATGTTCCATTCAATGAATATATCAGCCATTGATGAACTTCTGAGCTGTTTACAGATTTTGTTTGTGATGAAGAAAATTCTATGAATGTCCTTATTGAATTTATGTGAATATATTCTTTCATCTCTCTTAGAAAAATACTTTAGAATTGTTAGGTGATAAGGTAGATATATATTCAGAAGTGAAGCGAAGTGAAGTCACTCAGTCGTGATCGACTCTTTACGACCCCATGGACTGTAGCCTACCAGGCTTCTCTGTCCCTGGGATTCTCCAGGCAGGAACACTGGAGTGGGTTGCCATTTCCTTCTCCAGGAGATCTTCCCAACCCAGGGATTGAACCTGGGTCTCCTGTATTTCAGGCAGACACTTTACCATCTGAGCCACCAGGGAAGTCCTAATATATTGAGGTCATTTGAAATGCTATCTTATATCTTTTATAAGATAGCACCAGATCATTTTGCAAAGCTGTTGTAATATTTTTCACTCTCACCAAAAACAAAGGGACTCCACTTTCTTCACATTCTCTCCAATACTTATTGTGGGCAGTCTTTTTAACTTTAGCTTGCTGAGTATGCAGCAGTGTCTCATCATGGATTTAATTTGTATTTCCTTGAAAATTAAGATTAATGAAGATGAATGTTTTCACATCCTTATTGATCATTTGCACATAATGCTAGTGAATTTCAACGTATCTGCTCATTTCTAATTGGGTTGTTTACCCTTTTATTGTTCAACTGTAGGTATTTTTAGTATACCTGAACACTAATCATTTTCAGTATTGCTTTATTAATATTTTCTGCTAGCCTGTAGGGGTTGCCAAATCATCGTCTCAATTGTGTATTTTGATGAGAAGTTGTAACTTTTTCAAAATTCACAGAAATATTCTCCTAGTCTATATTTAAATTTCTTGATCAGTGAAGACCTATTTCTGAACTCTCTATTCTCTTCTATTCATTTATGTGTCCTCTCTTTTGTCAGTACCATACCCTCTTGATGGCAAAGCTTTATGATGAATCTTAAAGTAGTGTGAGTCCTCAAACTTCATTCTTCTTTATCAAGATTATTTTACTTATCATAGTTCCTTGGTATTGCAAAGTTCTAAAAAAAGCCTGGCTAGAATGGTGCCAAATGTATCAATTAATTAGGAAAATGTTATAATCGTTTCACCAATTTGACTATGTAAATTTTGAAACAATAGTATTACTCAGTTGTGTCCAACTCTTTTGACCCCATTGACTATAGCTTACCAGGCTCTTCCATCAGTCGGATTTTCCAGATAAGAACACTGAAGTGGGTTGCCATTTCTTTCTGCAGGGGATCTTCCTGACCCAGGGTTCCAATTCAGGTCTTCTGCATTGGAGACTTTTACTACCTGAGCTACGCTTTAAAGCAATAGAGGAATTTGAAATGCCATTACCACAAAGCCCCAGCTAGCATCAGCCTGCAAGGACACTTTGATCCAATCTGAATTTCGTCTTGATCTCTACTATTCTCACCTTTAATAGCATCTCTCACTCACTTTTTTTTTTTTTCTAAATGGCATCAGAAAGTGAATCAAGCCTAAAACAAATGACAAGCTAGTTCTGGAATAGCTTATTGTTGAGGTTTCTCAATAGTATTTTGAAATAACCAATGACCTATGGCTGGGCTCTTTCCCCAAAATGTTGACTCCCTCTTCATAAAATTCCTTAAGAGACTAGACTGACTTTAAAAACATGTTTACTGTTTTATTTTTTACCATCTAATTGACAAAATTATGCTTTCTCCAGTTGAGGTCTTAAACTGTATTGGTCTTTCTTGCATGATCTTTACGGAAGATTGCAATGTATACTCCTGAAGGTGAAGTTGAATAAATACTTAATTTTACTAAAAAAAAAGTTCCACTGAACTCAAATAAAAAATTTACTATATGAACTGCTTCATATCTTTGAACAAAGTCAGCTTTTTAAATTATGTATGCTGAAAGAAAGAAACAACATATTTTGAAAACAGACAATGCCTTAGAATTATCTTATTTACATATATTGGAGGTAGAATGAACATAAATTTTTAGCTTCTCAGTGATCTGCTGCTCTTTAGGAAGTGACAAATGAGAAAATGCCAGAAATTTAAATCTATTGATTAAAGATTCAGAGACACATCTCCAGCTAACCTCCAGTTCGATATTATTTCGAAGAAAGAAGTTACGCAGCTGCTGCTATTCTAACATGTGACAAGGGTAACACAGGATTTTCAAATGCATTTGCCATTCCCCTTCAGCCATCTCTTTAAATATTCTGACACAATTTCTCACATTATCAAGTAATCAAAGGGACAACCTCACACATAGAGAAGATATTCATCAAGTTTTCAAATGAATTAGAACAGTTCACCTACCAGACACTATGTTAACCCTGAGACTAAAGTTTGGGAGAAAAAAAAGAAAGGCTTGCTCACTGCCACTGCCCTCATGGAGTTCTTATTATTCAAAAAGAGACACACAATTAAAAATAACCAAAAGTAAACATTTGAATAACTTCCCTGAAGGAAATAGCAGTTGAGGTATAAGAAATAAAGCAAGTGGGCAATTTTATATGCATTAGTCAGGGAAGGAATATATGGGAAGAAAAATAATATATAAGCTATACCTAAAAGATGAGAAATTTCTGGCAATGAAGGTACTTTGAGAAAGTAAATTATTGTATTTTGTACTCTTATACAAAAGGGTGAGGGTAGGGGACAAGAAAGGTTTTCATTAAAGCTAGCTATGAAACCCTGTGGCCTTTCTTTCAGCCACAGTCATCAATATTACCTGCATTAGACACACTGTGCTAGGTCAGTGTGAGGGAAAGTAGGTCATTTCCATTCACCTGAAGTCACAGAGACTTGACATGGTGCTTCCAGTTCAAAAATTAGATCGTTTGAAGGTTATACAAACTGACTCCTGCTAGCAACTCAAATTAGTCTCAAGGATCCTGTTCTTAGAGTGCTCTTCAGTAGCTCGTGTAATGCACAGACAAGGACAGCAGTAAAGATGAGCTGATGATGAACCCCTTTCCATCTCTTCTAAAGAGTGATACAATCCAAAAATCAGAGTCACTGATCTGACTTCAGGAGTACAAAGAAATGGATTCATTTTAAAAAGGTAAATTTAATAACCACCATATAATGGGATTTTATACTTAATTACACTACCAGGCTTTCATGCTTTACAGAGAAATAAACTGGAGAATCATTCTCTTTGCATTTTTATTTATTTAGCTCAGAATAATGAATTTTATGTGACTGAATGTCTGCCTGGTCATATAAAAATTTTAGCCATAGAATCACCTTGTTACAAAATTCAAGACGGCAAGATATTGAAGACAAGCAGCAGATACAGAGATTTCAAAGTACTGTAAATATGCATGCACATTTGGTTTACATTAAGTATAGTCATAGTCCACAAACCCTGTTCTCTTTTAATCATGTTGGGTGTTAGATTTACCTTGAGTCCATTGTAACTCAGGTGTTTTTTTAAAATCATGATAAAATAATGCAATGCATACAAAAATAATAAATGTCATGTGTTTCAGTAATTTATAAACTCAAGCTGAGATGAGAAAATTTAAGTGGGTTTTACAATACTTGTAATTTAGTAATTGCTTGACAATATTTTGGGACCAGGAAAGAGAAAAGGGAACACATAAATGTATTAATATAACCAATTGTTCCTCTCTATATAAAATCTTTTTATTCTGTCCTTTGACTCTTTCATAGGATTTAATGGTTTTAAAGACATTAAATGTCTTTAAAGAAGAGGTCTTGCTTCAGGGAGAAATAGTAAGAAACATTTGAGGACCTCCAAAGATTAAGAGCCTATGATTTGGCAGATATTCTTAGGTACCTGGAAAGCTGAGAAGGTCTGTGGTGTGGATGAAAGGATTTATTAATAACTAAGGAGAGAAGGTAAAAACTCAACACTGGTCTGGCTTCCCTTATGAGATAAATGATTTTCAAGCTATAAGAATGTTCTCTTAGCAGAGAGCTACACAAAGGGCTGGCCCTGAAATTCTTGTTTACCAGTCCCTGATATTACAAGGAGCTTGTGAGAGAATGTGAGTCAACTGTATCTCTAAGCATTTTATTCAGTTCAGTTGACATTTTTCTTCCCAGTAGAAAAATCTTTCCAATGAAAGAAGCAGTGTGTTGTTTACATGGTCTAGGATCCCCATCTTATCATGAAACCGTAATCTCAAGTCACAGTCTAGAGTCTGTCCATGGACCACACTTTTAATAATACCAGTCTAGAGACAATACAAGATAGTTGTGATTTAGTTTGGCGGCTACAGTTCACAAGGCCTATGAATCAGAAGAGCTCCATGTATGGACTCAACCTGTTCTACAAAGAAGTCAATCAGCTAGTGATCATCTTTGGATCCCCTGAAGCTATCATTTATAAATATCAAGAAAACAGAAATAGAATTGCTATAACCCTGAAAGGGACAACACATAAAATGATAGGTGATTAGCAGAAGAGTGATTCTCTCTCGTATTCACAGACGCACACACATACACACACACTCTTACATATACACAACTCCCAGCAGGTACACACATAGCCACACACTACCACATGCAAAGAGGCTCCAAGACGCCAAGAGACCAATTCTACCAATTTTACATCATTTGCAGCAGAAAAAGTGCATCATCTACAGCCAGGCATCATTGGTGGGGTTGTTAGGTGGGGTACGAGTACATTCTTATCATGCATAGAGCCAGAGCTCAGAGGCAAAGGCCAGGTCTGACGGCAGGAGCCCCGAGCCCTTTGCTGTATCCTCCTTTGAGCAGAAAGCAGCAGCATCCTCAGGAACTCCACCTAACCATGGTGCATGGCACAGGCGGTGATTTCAAGGCAAATAGGCGCAGCGGAATAGTTTAAGACTCACTCCCAGAGCCAAGGTGGTGCTCCCCTGGTGGCACTAGTGGTAAAGAACCCCCTGCCAGTTCAGGAGACGTAAGAGACACGGGTTCGGTCCCTGGGTCAGGAAGATGCCCTGGAGAAGGGAATGGCTACCCGCTCCAGCATTCTTGCCTGGAGAATCCCATGGACAGAGGAGCCCGAGGGGCTACAGTCCATGGAGTTACAAAGAGCCGGACACGACTGAAGTGATTTAACAGGCAGGTACGCAGAGCCAAGGTGCAGCCTGACGGGATGGACGCTTTGAGGAACCACAAGTTCGTTGAGAAGAAAAGTGGAGTTTTCCCTCACAAGAGGAAAGACAAAGGAGGTTCATAAGAAGCCACAAGTGCCTGGCACTTGGACTGGGGGGTTGAGGAAGGTGACAGGTAATATGCATCCCTGCATGGAGTAGGACACAGGCTCAACTTGTGGCAGTGAAACCTTTAACTTATATCATCACCTTTTCAATAGTATTTTCAAGTAATTTAACATTGTTAGGGAGAGATGTATGTTTAGTTTAGGACCAACCACAACAGGAAGCAATTTTGACCCTTAATTTTGTATTTCAATCTTAAATGACTGAGGTCTGATGACTTCCCTAAATGACACCACACATTCTTCTAGATAATTTTCTTTCTTCCCTAGGCTACTCTTTGAAGTTCTGATTATATTTACTATCAAAGGGAAATCACAAGAGACCCAAGAAAGAGGGTGAGTTTGATTTAAATGTAATCAACTTCATAAAATTGTTTCAATTTTATTATAAACAATGGCCTCTAGGAATGAGATGGATGGGTCTTACCTGGAAGAAAGCAAGCAAGAATGTTCATCCAAAAGGATTCTGTCTTATAGAATGGGATTAGTGAAGTCATCATTCAGTTCAATTATGTAAAATTCACAATTATCATATTACTGACATCAATTTATTGCATAATTTTAAAAGAAATTAGATGAAAATTTTTATTTTTCTTTTCATCCTCACTTGGTTCCCATCTTCTCCCCAGTAATAAAAACAAGAGGAATGTATCCATGTACCCTAAGCCAATTAGGTTCTGGTTGTTTCCTCCATATTGTCCTTAATATTTTCCCCTTTTTATGAAAGACCTGACAAAAATTACCCTGACAATTACCCTGATGAGAGGGACATATTCTGATAGAGTACCGGGGAGGAAATATTTTTCATAAACAATCTCACTCTGGCTTCCAACTCATCCCATTAGCTCTGAAGAATGAGGCAACTAATTATACAAGAGGCTGTTTCCAGAAATTTTGACATGCTATAAACCCTTTAATATAGAGAGTGACAAACTGAGTAATAAATTCTTTTTGTACTTCACATATGGCCTGTGATCATGTTGCTGAATATTTCAAAACAATAATGTGGTAAAAATAAAAATAGAGCAGCAGCACAGGCATTCTCCAGGGCAAACAAAGTCAAGCATTCACAAATATGAATGATCCAGCTATGCGTCCTTTCATTTCCTGGGGTGTTTCAGGGCGGTGGTGAGAGGTGGTGCTACCTTGATGTTATAATTGGAGGCGGTCTACAATGACATGATGTCTGCAAGATCAGTTAAACGAGTGGTTTTGTCCATACACCTTACCACTCTGTTTTTCATTTTTGACCCATTTGACACTAAGGCTAAATAAATGAGGGCTAAAGTATATCTATACACTGCATATCAACTAATTTTTATAAATCTGTCAGTCATATTTTTTTTTAATCGAAACAAAATTCATGTTGTTCGCCGTAAAGGCAGGATTGAACTCCTGGCTCTTCTGAACAAGTTAACCAACCAACCTACTAATTAAAAAGATCCTGAGTCATACAGACACCAGTCAAAGGTTTTGCTGAAAGAACAAATGAACTAATCACAAAAAGTGTTTGCTGTGTTTGGGTCACTGTTTCTTTGAAGAAAGTACTTTCTATGATTGTGTAGAATTCTTCATACTATAGATCATAAATGGGAATTAGCAATTTGACAATAAAAGTTGTTTTCTCAAAAAGGACACATGTTTTGGATGAAAAGAATGATAAAAACATATTTGAGGGAAGTGGAATATTATTTTAAGTATATTTCAAAATATCAAGATGAGCCAAAAACAATTCTAACTTAAGGGGAGTCAACATTTTTGTGAACAGCTAGTGTTACTTAGTATTTGCAGTGATCAGCTTGAATATTTTCACTCACACTCGGTGGCCATGCTGTTGCCTGTAATGTCAGAGAGCTGGGGCCCTATTATGGTTACTTAGGCAGAGACAGTGTACCCCAGAGGAAATTATAACACTAAGTAAAAGTAATTGTATACTTTCCAGGTCTGGTTTGGCTTTAACTGAGATAACAGATTTATTCCCGTTTATAACAGCCTCCTGTACTATGGAACTCTTTTGAATGCCATCAGTATCCGCAAACCCAACAGCTTACAAGGCCACTTTTATTTTAGACAGTTATCACTCAAGTTGTCTCTAAATTAAGTAGACACAGGAAGTGGAGTCAAAATCTCCATTTTCCTGAGGTCAGCAGTTTTCCAGATTATCTGTGATTGTTTTTTATCTCTGGGGGTATATATGCTGCTGCTACTGCTAAGTCGCTTCAGTCGTGTCCAACCCTGTGTGACCCCATAGACGGCAGCCCACCAGGCTCCCACCATCCCTGGGATTCTCCAGGCAAGAACACTGGAGTGGGTTGCCATTTCCTTCTCCAGGGGGTATATATATGTCCCTCCAAATTTTGTGTTTTATCACAAGCAAACATTCCTTGTTCTTATGTATTAAAATTCAGCTTGGTAAAAGGAAAGAGCCCTAGGAAGTCATTTTGTTTCTGGTCAGAGGTGGAGCACTGGTTTATAAAATTAATGAGCTTCATTGTAACCACCTACAAGGGTTGAAAAAGACACTTCTTAGCTTTCAGCAGTCTTGGAATTTAAGATCCTTACAATGACTAGATTATAGATACCCTGGGTTTTATTATATTTTCCATTTTAAAAGCCTATCAGTTTAATTTTTTGTTCAGTTACTGCTACTTAAAATACTGTCTAAAAAGGTAATCCCTAGAATGGTGTTTTTATCGTTTAAAACTCAGAAAAACAGCAATGTGATCTTTCAGCTTGTGTGTATTAGCAAAAGCTAGGTCACCTTCTTGGGGGTCAAGGTCAGTTTCTCTTTATGTTAAATTTCTGCCTTTAAATGGAGAAGAAAGACATGGAAAGGGGGGTGAAGCTTTGACCCACAATTAACCAGTGAACCCACCTAGCCCTAGCTTAAATTGAATATTCACACATCATATTTTACTCCTTTTCAAAAATATTTTCAAGCATAATGAGTAAGCTAGGAGGAAAGGGAACAATAGACGCAGCTACAAAGATACTCAGAGACCTTGCAAGGCAAGAGCTTCTCTAAGCCAAGTCTTCCTTCCCATCCCAGGTGTTGCTTGACTATTGAAAGGGTACAAACAGAACTACATAAAGGAAAGGAGAGTCATCCGACAGTAACATTGCAAAGGAAGAAGAGAACACAAATAATGAGTGGAGAAAAGCTGATTTAGGAAAGAAAAAAGATAATCAACTAAAAATATATTTTTCAAGGGACAAGTTGGAGAGTAGGAAATGTTGAAAATATACTGACACGAATATTATAGCTTATTGAATTGACATGTTTGTCTCAGTCAGTGTTACCTTGGAGAAGTATATAATGGGTTTAGTTCAGCTAAAAAAAAAATCATTTGTGTGGTCACTACTTCTGGTGTTGAGATGAAAAGAAGAGTAAGGGGTGGTCACTGCCCCTTTGGAAATGGTATTCTGAGAATTATCAGACTGTATACAGTTAATTTCAGTTTAACGTGATAAATGCAGAAACAGTATCAGAATGGGAATTTGGGACAGACCAGGGGATCAAGGAAGATTTCCGGAAGAGAGAATGCTTGAACTCTTTCTTTAGATCAAAGCTCAACACTATTTAACTCTGTGCTATAGGGCAACTCACATAATCCCTTTGAGCATGCTTCCTCATTAATTAAAAATGGGTGCAATAATACCAATCTCACAGGTTTGTTATGAGGATTAAAAGATTAAACAAATGAAGTGCTTTGCATGTTGTAAATGTTCAATAAATGTTTTTCTTCCTGTTCCCTGTAAAATGTCAGCATTGGAAGGACTTTGAGATGTGAATGACTTATGTTGTTATTTCATAGAAGGACACGAAGGTTGTGTAACTTGCCCAGAGGCAGACCAGTCATACTAGTTAGCCACAGAATAAGGTATCCTCATTCCTAGCCTGGTACCATCTCCACAACATAATAAAGATTAAAGAATGACCATGATGGGTAGTGCTTCAGAAGGAAACATGCATGGTAAATGAGAGACACTTGAAAGGAGGAGGCAGACTTTATAAAATCAGTAAATAAACATTAAAAAAAAAAAAGTCTAAATGAAGACTTAAGAAGTCACAAGCGAATCGAAAATCATGCATGGTAATAACAGGCACAAACAATATTCGAGGTGTTACCAAGAGTCATTTTAAACAAATTTGGATGTGGATGGAACTAACATCAGGGGGCAAAGGATAAATTAAAAATCTAAGCTTTTATAGCTTCTTTAAAAATTGTCTATGTGTAAATTATGATATTAAATTGTTCACCTTTAAAATCCTCTAAAAAATGTGCAGTCATTGAGTCTAATATTTGGAAATGACTTTAGAGTTCACCTCGTTGGGAATTTCCTAATAGTATTTATCTTTGGGGCTGGGTAATTCTTTGAATTCTTTGTTATGGAGGCTGTTTTGTAGGTTTGGCAGCAGTATCCAGGGATTCCACCCACAAATGTCAGAGAAGCAACATCCCCAACTTCAAAGTTGTGACATCTAAAAATGTTCCTAAGTATTGCCAAATGTCCCATGGGACAAAATTACTCCCAACTGAGGATCTCTGATCTAGTAAAATGTTCTATGCATTGTAGGAATTCATCCTTTCTTGTTCCTACCACATCAAGGATTAGAAAAGTTTGCATTTCAAGCATTCGTTCTTCTATCTGAACAGCCTTAATCTGTTATTTTTTTGAGTTATTTTATTGAGTTGAAATCTAGTCTAGTGTGTTGTTGGCCCATCATATAAACTTTTCCCTCTTAAAAATGAGGAACTTTTAAACCCTCTTCTACTTTCAGATATTTGGAGGCATCTATCATGTTTGCTTTCATATTCTTTTCTCCATCATAAACTTCCCCAATTTCCTTAGCCCACACTCTCTATATGTCATTTAGATCTCTCATTATCTTTGTCTTCAGCTGGTGGGTGCTTTGATTTTGTTTACATCACTCATATCAATGTTAGTCCCCTTACCCACTCTTGGCAGGTAAGAAACCTGTAAACCAGATGGATTATTTTTTTGTTCAAGTTCACATCCATAGAGAGGAGAAGGGGTGAGACCAGGGCCAGAGCTCCTACTTCCTTTCATACCACACACAGTCATTCACACCCTCACAAACAAAGTGAGAGTTGCAGGGAGTGGGAACAGCTGTTCCTCAAAAACTAAGCAATAGTTTTTCCTAAATCAGAATTTCCTCAAAACCAATGGAAAATTGACAGGAAAAAAGCAACACACACCATCCATTAAGATTCCCTCAGAACACTACCGCCTGGGTTCCCTTGGATACCCACCACCTCGGTCAAGCTGTTACAAGAAATTCCATAAACCAAGTCACCTAAGTCTTCACTCAAGTTCCTTGTCTCCAAATTAGATAACTTAGATAACTAGATAACTTATGACTTGGCTCTTACTGTAGCACAGAATTTTATCAATAATATAAATGTTCAATCAACATTATTATACTTAACTGTAATTACATGTCAAAGTATTTTTCTAGTTTCTTCTCAGCCATTACACTATATATCATGGATATAACATAAAGGGTGATGAGCCGGCTAAAGGAAGAAGACAAACATGTGAAGTCGAAGAACATGTATATTCATGTAAGTTTGGGTTTACTAGATGCCAGGTTTTGTCAGAGAGCACATCCTGGGTGTAACCAAAATCTTCACTTCAACAACATGTGAAAGAATTGAAACATGCATAATATCATATAAGAAACAAATCGCCAGTCCAGGTTCAATGCAGGATACAGGATGCTTTGAGCTGGTGCACTGGGATGACCCAGAGGGATGGTACAGGGAGGGAGGTGGGAGGGGGGTTCAGGATGGGGAACATATGTACACCCGTGGCAGAGTCATGTTGATGTATAGCAAAACCAATACAATATTGTAAAGTAATTAGCATCCAATTAAAATAAATAAATTTAAATTAAAAAAAAGAACTTGTGAAAGAGAAGCAAAGGATTTAGAAGATTTTTAAAGTACAAAGGGAGTCACAGGTCAGTAAACAGCCATTTCTATTGCTTTTATCTTTTGATTCAAGAAGGCTTTTGCTTTTGGGGTTTTGTTGGGGGTGTGTGACTACTAAGTCAGAATCTCCTTAAGCTGAGAAAACAAGGAAAAACAGCCCATGCTCAGAACCAGTTCATTTTATCTCCAAGTTGGGAATCTTGAGAGACTGATGACCGAAAGATGGTACTACTTCTGAGGATCATTGCTTACTATTTTAAAGCCAGTTTGCTTCATTTCAAATTTGAGCACACTGACAAAGAATGTTCTCTGTGACACATTCTCCTCTATACCTTTTGTCACAGGAAAATATTTTTGTTCATATTGGCCTATGCATGCACCTTGTAAGGCAACCTGGGCCCAACTGCTGGTCCTCTTTGCTTTTTGCATGCTGCCTTATTGTAAAGCCTCCATTCTGCCATGAAGTCAGCTCCTGATTACTCCAACCCAGTAGGCGATTTCCCTACAGTGACCTTCCACACAGGAAGTCCTCGAGAAAACCAGGTGTCACTTCAAAAAGAAACACACAAAACTCATCTGACTCCCACTCATTATTTTCACACTGTGCCACACTGCTGAGGCCCTGGCCTTTCTGGTTCTTAATTTGGTTGCCCAGTTCTCCTCTACTGCTGGAGGCCTTTGAAGTTACCAACAACATGCTCTCTGATGCCCTTGGAGAGCAGCACTGTGAGGTGTGATTTGCTGAGTGTACTCAGTATACTGCAATATTCAACTCTGTATTGGCACTGCAACAGTTTGTAGGCATTTGGCACAAGAGACAGAGAAGTGTATTAATATAATGGAAATGTGTGAAATGTTAGCTATCCATTTTAGACTCCCTTCTGATTTGAGGGGAAGCCCCCATTTTGAGAATCTTGGCAGGAGACAGTGTTTTGACTTCAACTCATCCCTAACAGTGATGGCAGTGATGACAGGGATGGCACCAAAAGATGGTATTACTTCTGAGTAGTATCACATAGAATCAACCAATGTGCTGCTCTTATTCAGGACTGAGGAACTTGAGAGTTTGCTACTAGAATAGAAATCATTCCAGCAAAGACAACTTGAATGGAGAAGTCAGCCGTGAGAACAGATCATGCCTGGAGCAGCAAAGCCAAGAGTGACATATAATTTTTCCTGCAGCCTAATTTTGGTTGTGTTTTTCTACTGCATAGAATGGTTCAACTATGAATCCAGGCTTCTTCTCCAGTCTTTCAATCAATTCTGGGAGTATTCCAATCCTTCCAATAAATATCCAACATAGTACCATCCTGACTAGCTGCCTGACCTTGAGCAAGTCATCAAACAGTATCTGCCTCTAACATGTTTAGCAGAATGCCTGAGGCACAGTAAGTGCTAAATAGATATTACCTATCAGTTCAGTTCAGTTGCTCAGTCATGTCCGACTCTTTGTGACCCCATGAATCGCAGCACTCCAGGCCTCCCTGTCCATCACTAACTCTCGGAGTTCACTCAGACTCACGTCCATCGAGTCAGTGATGCCATCCAGCCATGTCATCCTCTGTCATCCCCTTCTCCTCCTGCTCCCAATCCTTCACAGCATCAGAGTCTTTTCCATGAGTCAACTCTTCACATGAGGTGGCCAAAGTACCGGAGTTCCAGCTTTAGCATCATTCCTTCTGAAGAACACCCAGGACAGATCCTCTATAGTCCTTTCTAAATCATTAAAACTCTAAATTTTTAGAAAAGAAACTTTGAGCTGGAAACTAAAGGATGAATGAGTTGACTAGCAAAGATGAGCAAGAAAAGGTATTCCAGGCCAAAAAAAGTCACATGGCTAAAGGCTCTGTGGGTGGGAGGAAATATGGCGTGTTCAAGACCAAGGGCCAAGGGAAGATTGGTATAGCCTAGGGCTGAGAAGGCAGGGGTGAGGTCCTACAGGACTGACAGGAGATATTGGTCTGTGTAAAATATCCTAAGTGTGACCAGAGAGATTTAAAAATACAAGCAAAGTCATTCAAGTAATTTTGCCTGAGGAAATAGGCATCCAGCTACTGTTAGACAAACAGTTTGGAAAGAACAACAAATGGCTGCAGGGAGGCAGCTATTATAGTGCCCAGGCACTCCAGTCCTCCTGCCTGGAAATCCCATGGGCGGGGGAGCCTGGTGGGCTGCAGTCCATGGGGTCGCGAAGAGTCAGACACGACTGAGCGACTTCACTCTCACTTTTCACTTTCCTGCGTTGGAGAAGGAAATGGCAACCCACTCCAGTGTTCTTGCCTGGAGAATCCCAGGGACGGGGGAGCCTGATAGGCTGCCGTCTATGGGGTCGCACAGAGTCGGACACGACTGAAGCGACTTAGCAGCAGCTGGAATAAGATACTTATAGACTGAATTACAGACAGGTTGTGGAGACGTAGAGAACTGAGTGAACTGAGGTACTTAAAATGATGTAAGGTTGACCAGACTTTGGGTCAATTAGCAGTAACAAGTGAAGGAGAAGGAGGTGGTAAGGACAACCCTCATTTCCCCCAAGGCTTTCCTTTTTCAGAAGGGAGGCCTGGTGTACTTGAGAAGAAATTCAATACATTTTATGCACATATACTTCTGAGATAGCAGTACTCCTAAATCATTGATCTGTAGTGTGCTTTAGCATTGACAAAGCATGTTCATATTCATTTCCTATTTCACTCTCCCTGAGGCATGGGAGGCCTAGATAAAATGATGTATTTCTAGATGGCAAAGCTAGTATGCTAGAGAATTGGAAAGAAAGCCTACATTTTCTGCCACCTGGTCCAGTGCATGTCTGTTACACAGAAATGACACATTATCTCCTTCTGAATGCCCCAAAGAATGCAACAGACTTCTCAATCAGCTTATCTTCTAAACACTTGGCCTTTCACTCAGTGGATTGCATTTAGTGAACATGTATGTTATCTGGGGTGCACCAAATTTCCTGATATCAAGGGGAGACTGTAATTTTTGCATTCTGTCTAAAAAATTATGAGGAATAAAGAACTTTCAGGATAAACACCCTGAAATGGCAGTTTTCTTAATGACAACTATCCCATGCTTTCCTTTCTGTGCAGGAAAGGAAGATAAATGTTATCCACAGGGGCAGTAAATAACAGAATCATTTTGGAATCAGAAAAGTCCAAAGTAATTCCAATTTGCAAGTTATTGGTAGCTTGGTGATGTAGAGGAATTCCCTAAGTCATTTTTTAAATTTTCATCTAAAAATGAGAACTATAGCAGTAATCTTTTAAGGATATTTTAAGGTTTAAGTTTGATTATATAGGTACAGATTGTTACAGTGGCTGACAAAGACTGAGGTCACAATAAATGGTAGTCAAAATGAAGGTGGACCCCTTTCGTGGGAACTGGCCTTTAATCTAAAACTTTATGTAACATGGAAGAAAGCAAAACAGGCTAGGCATATCATCCAGTCTTTTCAGAGGAATTTGGGTGATTTCAAGGTCAGTTATGAGTCTGAGAAAGAGACCTAGATGTTTCTGAGGGAACCAAGGTTACTATTTAGCCTTCCTTTCTACATGTATAATTAACTAGTGTGCTATCATCAACATAGAGCCAGAAGCCTTGGTTCACCTAAGAGAACATTATCACCACAAATTAACCTCTAAATTCAACAGATCACATGCAGAGCAAATGTCATCTGAGGTAGATTTTAGTTTTTCTGTAACTACACAATGTCAACCTAGATTCCCATGTCTGTGTGGAAGAGAAATGGCCTTCAGAACTTCAGAGAACTTGGCAACAACTGAGTCTCAGGATAACTTCATCATTTCTAAACTTGTGGTGACTACTAATCTCAAAGGCTCTGGCACAACAATCTATCCTCTCCTGGATGTAATTAATTAAAATATAAGTAAATACCTAGCACCAGCACATCTCTTTTATATTCTTTATCTAGAAAGTTTGGAGGTGCAACAACACATATAACTAGGGTGTTAAGTTTCCTTCTACTATTCAGAATCCAAGATTTCTAGATTTATTCATGAATGTATTTCTTCATATTTAATGAACATGTAGATGCCAGGATTTATGCTAAAAACCATCTTAGGTACACATACGAGTAAGACATTTTTGCCATCAAGGAGCTCCCAGTCTAGTGCATGAAATAGAGGCATGGAAATTGTAATTACAAAGTAATACATTTAAAATATTGTTTGTTGTTTTTTTACTTTCTGTAAATCTGTTTCTTACCTACCTTGTAGTACTTAGTAAATAATTAAATGAAAGTAATTTCAGCAAGGTAGTCCTCAAAGTCCTTCAAGCTAGACTTCAACAGTACGTGAACAGAGAACTTGGAGATGTTCAAGCTGGATTATAAAAGGCAGAGGAACCAGATATCAAATCCACTGAATCATAGAAAAAGCAAGGGAATTCCAGAAAAACATATAATTCTGCTTCACTGACTACACTAAAGCCTTTGACTGTGTGGATCACAATAAACTGTGGAACATTCTTAAAGAGATGGGAATACTAGAACACCTAACCTGCCTCCTGAGAAGCCTGTATGTAGACCAAGAAGCAACAATTAGAACCCGACATGGAACAATGGACTGGTTCCAAATTGGGAAAGGAGTATGTCAAGGTTGTATATTGTCACTCTGTTTATTTAACTTATAGCCAGAGTACATCATGTGAAATGCTGGGCTGGAAGAATCACAAGCTGGAATCAACATTGCCAGGAAAAATATCAGTAACCTCAGATATGCAGATAACACCATCCCTATGGCAGAAAGTGAAGAATTGAAGAGCCTCTTGATGAAGGTGAAAGAACAGAGTGAAAAAGTTGGGTCTTAAAATTCAACATTAAAAAAAAATTAAGACCATGACATCTGGTCCCATCATTTCATGGCAAATAGATGGGGAAACAGTGGAAACAGTAACAGACTTAAATTTGGGGGGGGTCCAAAATCACTGCAGATGATGACTGTATTGAAAGATGAAATTGAAAGATGCTTGCCCCATGGAAGAAAAGCTATGATAAACCTAGACAGTATATTAAGAAGCAGAGGTATTAGTTTGTCAACAAAAGTCCATCCAGTCAAAGCTATGGTTTTTCCCAGTAATCAAAAATGGATGTGAGAGTTGGACCATAAAGAAGGCTGAGCACCAAAGAATTGATGGTTTTGAATTGTGGTGCTAGAGCAGCTCCTGAGAGTCCCTTGGACAGCAAAGAGATCAAACCAGTTAATCCTAAAGGAAATCAGTCCTGAATATTCACTGAAAGGACTGATGCCGAAGCTGAAGCTCCAAAACTTTGGCCACCTGATGCAAAGAGCCAACTCATTGGCAAAGACCTTAATGCTGGGGGAAAGACCCTAATGCTGGGAAAGATTGAGGGCAGAAGGGGAGGGGACAACAGAACACGAGATGTTGGATGGCATCACAGATTCAATGGACATGAGTTTGAGCAAACTCTGGGAGACAGTGAAAGACAGGGAAGGCTTGGCGCACTGCAGTCCATGGGGTCACAAACAGACATGCATGCTTGAGTGACTGAACAGGAACAACATTTTTTACCTTGTCCCATAGTTTCAGATACCAGTTCTATGTATATGGCATAGACTCCGGCTCTTCAGAGTTCAGAGTAAAATCCATGGAGTACACACCCAGTGAAAATGTGTTGATACACACACACATGAACAAAATATGGGAAAAACTGCAGAATGGTCCTCTGCTTCAGAATCACAGGCTACAAATAGTCCAAGAAGCTTTGCCTGAGGTTACCTCCAGTATATGGGTTTGCTAGTCTCCTTCTTGGCCAAAATAACCTTCCTCTCCTATCCACCTCTAGGAAATGGGAGCCCAGATTCCCAACCACTGAGGTGTACAGATTGGAGAGTTGGTTCTCTCTGGTAGCTCATGACTCAGGAAGTTGGTAGAGAAATGTCTATGGAAACTAGACAAAATGTATGATGCTAAAGAATTGACTTTTTGGATTTTATAATTCCTCTAAATAAATAAAAATGAACATTTTTGTCTATATTTAGCCAAGCCTAGTTTTCCATCTTGAAGGAAAAAGAAAATGGTCACAATTTCATAGTGAGAGAGGAAAATAGTAGGCCCAACTTTATACATAAGTTATACCATAGACATAAATGATTTGTTTTCACACATTGAAAGAAGGATTAAACAAATGAATAAGCAATAATAAACATATGAACTCTGGGATGTGAGGGGATTTTCACAAAGAAAGTCAGTTATAATACATTATGTAAGAGGAAATCTTAATTCCTGATACTACCAGATTAACTGAAATAATAAGCAGATTCTTTCTTGGTTTTCTGTGTCAAAGGAATAGACATAAAACCACAATCTATTTGATAAATTCCTGTTCAGAGGAGTCAGATGTACCAGTTGCTTAGTCTTCCCAATATTACAATTACTAGAGGGGTATGAAGCCAGCTTTGATATTCAAACCCAATGGCAACTGAAGTAAACTCTCCTGTGGTCGTGTGCATTTTCACCCAGATAAAACCTATCTATCTATCAAGTTACAGCAGATAGAGATGCCACTCATCCTTAACTCAGGCTACACGACATGGTCACCAACTGAGACTTTAAAGACTACTATCACTCCCTGGGCCCCATCCCAGACAAATTACATCAGATTCTCCATCATATGCGACTTGGTGACATGTATCTTTTTAAATGCTTCCCAAGTGCTTCTAATCTGTAGTCTAGATTAAGAAGTACTGAAATTCACTCACACCTCCTGGCCAGCCAGAATACAGGGGCAGTAACCAATGCTTCTCAAACTCCAGTGTGTACGCAAGTCATCCAGGGCGCTTGTCAAAATGCAGATTCCAATGCAGCAGGTCTAGGCTGGGGCTGGAAAGCCTGCCTTGCATACGCGCTCCGGGAGACGTTGCCGACGCTGTCTGTCCATACACCTGTAGCAGCAAGTGCTGAACTGCTCATCAACTGTGGCCTTCCACAAGCAGCTGAGAAAGAATGGACCTCTACAGAGACATCTTCAGGGATGACAAGAGCTGGCCATATCAGTTGTTCAAGCAGTGAAAGTCTTTTGCTCAGCTAGGTAAAATCCATGGCTTTGGGCTCCCCAATCTGGCTAGCCTGGACTTTGTCCCAGGAAGCCCCACCTGCCACAATCAATCTAGCAACTACAGTGTTCAAGTCTGCCTCATTAGGGAACCTGCAAGACTCTGCTTCAGCACTGATTTTTTTTCCCTTTGATTGTTCACAGTCTACAGAACTGGCTATTAAATCTTTTAAATGTGACTCATGAGCACCCTACAAAGATATAATCTCTGGATGGGTCAAGACCTAGAAAGCTATCTAATTGCTGTCTCAAGTTGGTACTAGGTTGAAAGATGATCTATTCCATCACTAACATAACTGAGTTTTGATAAAAGACAACATGAAATCAGCAGGGCCTCAGGACAATAGACAATTTGGGTGAAAAAAAACATGAACTGGAGGGAAGAAAAAGATCTAACAAAAGTGAAAATAATGATCTATTATGCAAGTTGATCATCAGGATCAGCAAAGAATGAGGGGAAAACCTCAGTTTAATTAAAGATTAGAGATTCGACAGAAGTGAAGAGAATAGGAAGCATTTGTTCTACTATCCTGGACATAAATCAGAGCCTAGCCAAAAAACTATGACAGTTTACTGGCAACGTATTTTTATAAGGCTTTGCCGTACTCTAACAAACAAGTAACTGCAATGCACCATATGTATTACAATAATCAGCTCCCCTTATAGCTCAGTCAATACAGAATCTACTTGCAATGCAGGAGACCCGAGTTTGATTCCTGGGTCAGGAAGATCCCTTGAGAAGGAAATGGCAACCCTCTCCAGTATTCTTGCCTGAAGAATTCCATGGACAGAGGAGTCTGACAGGCTACCGTCAATGGAGTTGCAAGAGTCACACACGATTTAGTGATTAAGCCACCCCTAAAATTTAAAATAGAATATTTGGTTTAAAACATTTTTTATATTAGTACTTATTTTTGTTCAATTATTATTTAAAAATATTTGACGGATAAGTAGTTTTAACTCGGAGAAGGCAATGGCACCCCACTCCAGTACTTTTGCCTGGAAAATCCCATGGATGGAGGAGCCTGGGAGGCTGCAGTCCATGGGGTCACTAAGAGTCAGACTCGACTGAGTGACTTCCCTTTCACTGTTCATTTTCATGCATTGGAGAAGGAAATGGCAACCCACTCCAGTGTTCTTGCCTGGAGAATCCAAGGACGTGGGAGCCTGGTGGGCTGCCGTCTGTGGGGTCGCACAGAGTTGGACACGACTGAAGTGACAGCAGCAGCAGTTGTAACTCAGTGTTTCTGGTATGTCAAGAGTTTTAAGGAAAAAAGTACAAAAAGTCCTAGATCTCTTCTCGTATATTTCACCCCAGTCTAACTAATCAAGAAACAAAATAAGAAAAACAAGGAAACTAAAGCTAATTGAAGATGTATGCCTGGGTTCTTAGAAAACCTCTTTAGAAAAACAATTCTGAGATTACTTGATAGAAGGACAATGCTAGTTTAGAATAAATCTACAGTGGTAGTAGGTCCTCTGTTCTAATGCTGCAGTATTTTTCTTAGTTTTAACTCTCTAGTCCAGGACCACTGAGTCATTATAACATATTAGATGCAGAGAGTGTGTTTTTAAGGCATCCAAAAATCTGTCCATTAGGACTGACTTTGTAGCCAGTCTCCCAATAAGTCTAGTGTATGGTTTTAAGAAGCTATGTCCATCTATCATGTACATTACTCTGAATGATTTTTGTTTCCACTTACATTTATGCTAACTTGTACTTTACCTTGATTTTTTTTTAAAGCACCACCAAATTGCTACTGTGATTTCTGACTTTCTTTTTCCCTTTTTCCTGTGGATCTAAATCCAATACTGTGTTATTGGTAACATACTTGACAAAAAGAGGCTTTTGAAGCTCAGAAACATGTATGGCAAATTATCTATAACCAAAAAACTATTTCTCACAGCTTTCTCCCCTTTCCTGCAAGGGCTATCACCCCTTGCTAGCACTTCTAATATCAGGACGTGAAAATCCTCCCACCATATGTCAGAGATATTTGATCTTTTTCTGTCTAAGCCTGTGGTGGGGCTTACAGTTCACACTGTCTGCTATGTCTGATTCTTCCTCAAGGGAGTCTGATTGCACATTCTAACTGGCCTAAATAGACTTTAGAAATAGTTCCTCCTTGCTAGACTCAGAAAAGAAAGATCATGAAGAATTAAAAGAGAAACAAAGCAGGGTCCTCATAACTAAAACGAAGCTCTCTGTATGACCAGCTCTTCTATCTGACCATCTGCAACTCTCAAAGCCACACTTCAATTGTGCAATCACCCATCTCAAATACAAGCAGAAATCCAGTATCAGACTTGCCAAGCATGGAGAGATGGGACACAGAAGCAGGCCTTTCCAACCTCCTGCTTACTGCAGACAGAAATTTATCTGAAGCCTAAGATGTAAAGCTTTTCTAGTACACTGAATAGGAAAATGTTTTAAGAATGTAACACAGTATTTTTAAAAAAAAATCCTTGAATTGTATAAATCTTATGTCCAGATTCAAAAGAAACAAAATGTCTTTGCAACGTGCTGCTCTCAAACAGGATGCAGTTTGAGCCCTTCCTACTGTTGCGCACAAAGAATGGTCCTGTGATGGCAGATGAGATCTGTGTGGCTTCTGGGGTAAAGTTTTATTTATTATGTTTTTAACCCTAGCAAAGACTAATTTAACCACATGTTGCCATCTTGAAACTGCAGACAGCTGGGACTTCTAGTGAATAAAATTTCTTTCACACCCATTCAGAACCCCATCTGCCTCCCTGTGCAAATTTTGAAGGGTATATTTTAATCCGCAGGCAACAGACATAGCCTGACTGAGGTGGTATTTGGGACTGAGCACAAATGCAGAAGAGAAAAGGCCTCCACGTGGGCCAAGATTGCTCTCCACTAGGATCAGGATGAAATCATGTCAGAGATATTAAAGAAAATAACTGGGTTGTAAGGATACCTGGCTGAGTAATATTGTACTGAGGGGAGGAATACACAGGCTGGTCACAGCTGCAATCAATGAGCCTTTGGAGGCAGGAATACTGTGCACCCCACTTCCCTCTCTCCCCCTTCCCCTTCTCCCTTCCCAGACCATCCTTCAACTTTTAGCACTGTCAGGTACAACATATATGATCCAGCCTTTTCACAGAAAAGGTTCTGCAAGTCTACCAAAGGAAGAACAAGCAAAGAAAACACACAAGAGACCTTCACGGAAGGTCTTTTGCACTGTGTATTTTTTACCAGTGTCTTAGAATGTATCAGTTCAGTCACAGTCGTGTCTGACTCTTTGCAACTCCATGAACTGCATGCAGCACACCAGGCCTCCCTTTCCATCACCACCTCGCGGAAAGTACCCAAACGCATGTTCATTGAGTCAGTGATGCCATCCAACCATCTCATCCTCTGTCATCCCCTTCTCTTCCCACCTTTAGTCTTTCCAGCATCAGGGTCTTTTCACATGAGTCAGCTCTTCACATCAGGTGGCCAAAGTATTGGAGTTTCAGCTTTAACATCAGTCCTTCCAATGAAGACTCAAGACTGATCTCCTTGCAGTTCAAGGGACTCTCACGAGTCTTCTCCAATACCACAGTTCAAAAGCATCAGTTCTTCAGCACTCAGCTTTTTTTATAGTCCAACTCTCACACCTATACATTACTACTGGAAAAACTACAGCCTTGTCTAGATGGACCTTTGTTGGCAAAGTTATGTCTCTGCTATTTAATATGTTGTCTTGATTGGTCATAACTTTCCTTCCAAGGAGTAAGCGTCGTTTAATTTCACAGCTGCAGTCACCATCTGTAGTGATTTTGGAGCCAAAAAAGAATAAAGTCTTCCACTATTTCCACTGTTACCCCATCTATTTCCCATGAAGTGATGGGACCAGATGCCATGATCTTAGCTTTCTGAATGTTGAGCTTTAAGCCAACTTTTTCACTCTCCTCTTTCACTTTCATCAAGAGGCTTTTGAGTTCTTTTTCACTTTCTGCCATAAGGGTGATGTCATCTGCATATCTGAGGTGATTGATATTTCTCCCAGCAAATTTGATTCCAGCTTGTGCTTCATCCAGCCAAGCATTTCTCATGATGTACTCTGCATAGAAGTTAAATAAGCAGGGTGACAATATACAGTCTTGACGTACTCCTTTTCCTATTTGGAACCAGTCTGTTGTTCCATGTCCAGTTCTAGCTGTTGCTTCCTGACCTGAATACAGATTTCTCAAGAGGCAGGTCAGGTGTCTGGTATTCCCATCTCTTTCAGAATTTTCCACAGTTTATTGTGATCCACACAGTCAAAGGCTTTGGCATAGTCAATAAAGCAGAAATAGATGTTTCTCTGGAACTCTCTTGCCTTTTCAATGATGCAGCAGATGTTGGCAATTTGATCTCTGGTTCTTCTGCCTTTTCTAAAACCAGCTTGAACATATGGAAGTTCACGGTTAATATATTATTGAAGCCTGGCTTGGAGAATTTTGAGCATTACTTTACTAGCGTGTGAGATGTGTGCAATTGCATGATAGTCTGAGTATTCTTTTGCATTGCCTTTCTTTGGGATTGAATTGAAAACTGACCTTTTCCAGTCCTGTGGCCCCTGCTGAGTTTTCCAGATTTGCTGGCATGTTGAGTGTAGCACTTTCGCCTCATCATCTTTTATGATTTGAAACAGCTCAACTGGAATTCTATCACCTGCACTAACTTTGTTCATAGTGATGTTTCCTAAGGCCCACTTGACTTCACATTCCAATATGTCTGGCTCTAAGTGAGTGATCACACCATCATGGTTATCTAGGTCATGAAGATATTTTTTCGTACAGTTCTTCTCTGTATTCTTGCCACCTCTTCTTAATATCTTTGCTTCTGTTAGGTCCATACCATTTCTGTCCTTTATTGAGTCCATCTTTGCATGAAATGTTCCCTTGTTATCTCTAATTTCCTTGAAGTGATCTCTAGTCTTTCCCATTCTACTGTTTTCCTCAATTTCTTTGCACTGATCACTGAGGAAGGTTTTCCTATATCTCCTTGCTATTCTCTAGAACTCCACATTCAAATGGATATATCTTTCCTTTCTCCTTTGCTTTTCACTCTCTTCATTTTACAGCTATTTGTAAGGCCTCCTCAAACAACCATTTGCTTTTTTACATTTCTTTTTCTTGGGGATGGTCTCAATCCCCATCTCCTGTACAATGTCACGAACCTCTGCCCATAGCTAATCAGGCACTCTGTCTATCAGATCTAGTCCCTTAAACCTATTTCTTACTTCACTGTATAATCATAAGGGATTTGATTTAGGTCAAATGGTCTAGTGGTTTTCCTTATGTTCTTCAATTTAAGTCTGAATTCCACAATAAGGAGTTTATGATCTGAACCACAGTCAGCTCCTGGTCTTGTTTTTGCTGACTGTATATACCTGTTTACTAAAATAAGTTTCTTTGCAACAAACAAGAAGAAATGAAATCATCAAATGGTGGAGCAGGAAGATCCTGAGCTCACCTCTTCCCAGAGACACCAAAATTACAACATACAGACCAACTTCTCCAAGAATGACTGAAAGACTGGCAGAACAGCTCTTCTACAACAAAGGATATAAAGAAAAAAATAAATAAATACAAACACACACACAGAGATCGGTAGGAGGGGCCAGGGAGGTGATCCAGCCAGGACACACCCCCCCCCAGCACAGCGATCAATGAATGGGAGGGAATTTCACAAACGTAGAAGTTCTCCCTAAGGAGTGAGAAGTACAAGCCTCTGTATGGACTCCCCAGCCTAAAGTACTTGCTTTAGGAAGAGGAGCTCCATTACCATCTAGCTTGAAAACCAGCAGCAGGGTTCCCATGCAGAACAGCCAGTGGGCTACAGGAAATGCAGGATTGCTTTCCAAGCGTTAGCACACAAACTCATTCACTTTAAGTCTCAGTGCAGAGGCAATAGTTTGAAAAGGCCCCTCTCTACATGAAGGAGATTCATTTCACTAGCTTAAGTGTGAAGGAATAAGTAGCAGAGATCTGTTGGAACTTACTCCAAAGACGGAAGCACCACCAGGCACTATTTGTTTGCTATTCTTAACATTCTTCTACCTAGATGGCGCAGCACTAGTGGGTGCCATCGGACATTCACCATCCACCTTGCGAGCACCACTCACCTTTCCCCAGAGTCTGCTTGCTGACATGCCCTGCACATCTGTTGTGCCCAGGCTGGCACCCCTTCAAAGTGGCTCCCAGCCCACCACACTCAGTTGGCAGATTCAGCTGATTCTATCAACCACACAAGGTGGCTCTCACCCCAGGTGATCACCCTTGCCCAAAAGCTCACACACAGCACACAAGAGCAGGCACCACAGTCAGCCAGTCAAGGGACCAGACCCTAAAACCAGTTCAGTTCAGATGAGTTCAACTGCTCAGTCATGTCCGACTCTGCAACACCATGGATGGCAGCACACCAGGCTTCCCTGAATATCACCAATATCCAGAGCTTGCTCAAACTCATGTCCATCAAGTTGGTGATGCCTTTCAACCATCACATCCTCTGTCATCCCCTTCTCTTACTGCCTTTAATCTTTCCCAGATCAGAGTCTTTTCAAATAAGTCAGTTCTTTGCATCATCTGGCCGAAGTATTAGAGTTTCAACTTCAGCATCAGTCCTACCAATGAATATTCAGGACTGATTTCCTTTAGGATTGACTGGATGGATCTCCTTGCAGTCCAAGGGACTCTCAAGAGTCTTCTCCAACACCACAGTTCAAAAGCATCAATTCTTCTGTGCTCAGCTTTCTTTATAGTCCAACTCTCACATCCATACATGACTACTGGAAAAACCACAGCTTTGACTAGATAGACCTTTGTTGGTAAAATAATATCTCTGCTTTTTAATATGCTTTCTAGGTTGGTCATAGCTTTTCCTCCAAGGATCAAGCATCTTTTCATGACTGCGGTCACCATCTGCAGTGATTTTGGAGTCCAAAGAAATAAAGTCTCTTACTGTTTCCATTGTTTCCCCATCTATTTGTCATGAAGTGATGGGACCAGATGCCATGATCTTAGTTTTCTAAATGTTGAGTTTTAAGCCATTTTTTTTCACTCTCTTCTTTCACTTTCATCAAGAGGCTTTTTCGTTAATCTTCACTTTCTGTCATAAGGGTGGTGTCATCTGCATACCTGAAGTTATTGATATTCTCCCAGCAATCTTGCTTCCAGCTTGTGCTTCATCCAGCCCAGCATTTCACATGATGTACACTGCATATAAGTTAAATAAGCAGGATGACAATATACAGCTTTGAAGTACCCTTTTCCTGATTTGGAACCAAATGTCATTCCACATCCAGTTCTAATTGTTGCTTCTTGACATGCATACAGATTTCTCAGCCGGAAGGTTAGGTGGTCTTGTATTCCCATCTCTTGTACAATTTTTCATATTTTGTTGTGATCTACACAGTCAAAGCCTTTGGCGTAATCAATACAGCAAAAGTAGATGTTTTTCTGAAACTCTCTTATTTTTTCAATGATCTAACAGATGTTGGCAATTTGACCTCTGGTACCTCTGCCTTTTCTAAAACCAGCTTGAATAGCTGGAAGCTCATGGTTCACATATTGTTGAAGCCTGATGTGGAGAATTTTGAGCATTACTTTACTAGCATGTGAGATGAGTGTAATTCTGTAGTAGTTTGAGCATTCTTTGGCATTGCCTTTTTTGGGGATTGTACTGAAAACTGACCATTTCCAATCCTGTGGCCACTGCTGTGTTTTCCAGATTTGCTGGCATATTGAGTGCAGCACTTTCACAGCACCATCTTTTAGGGTTTGAAATAACTCAACTGGAATTCTATCAGCTCCATTAGCTTTGTTCGTGGTGATGCTTCCAAAGGTCAACTTGACTTCGCATTCCAGGATGAATTTGGCAATAAGGAGTTCATAATCTGAGCCACAGTCAGCTCCCAGTCTTGTTTTTGCTGACTGTATAGAGCTTCTCCATCTTTGGCTGCAAAGAATATAATCAATCTGATTTTGGTATTGACAATCTGGTGATGTCCATGTATAGAGTCTTCTCTTGTGTTGTTGGAAGAGAGTATTTGCTATGACCAGTGTGTCTCTTGGCAAAACTCTATTCACCTTTGCCCTGCTTTATATTGCAAGGCCAAATTTGCCTGTTACTCCACGTACTTCTTGACTTCCTACTTTTGCATTCCAATCCCCTATAATGAAAAGGACATTTTTTGGGGGGTGTTAGTTGTAGAAGGTCTTGTAGGTCTTCACAGAACCGTTCAACTTCAGCTTCTTCAACATTACTGGTCAGAGCACAGACTTGGATTACTGTGATATTGAATGGTTTCCTTGGAAACAAATAGAGATCATTCTGTCATTTTTGAGGTTGTATCACAGTACTGCATTATGGACTCTGTTGCTGACTATGATGGCTACTCCATTTCTTCTAAGGGATTCTTGCCCACAGTAGTAGATATAATGGTCATTGAGTATAATTCACCCATTCCAGTCCATTTTAGTTCACTGATTCCTAAAATGTTGATGTTCACTCTTGCCATCTCCTGTTTGACCACTTCCAATTTACCTTGATTCATGGACCTAACATTCCAGGTTCCTATGCAATATTGCTCTTTACAGCATGGACTTTGCTTCTATCACCAGTCACATCCACAAATGGATGTTGTTTTTGCTTTGGCTCTGTCTCTGCATTCTTTCTGGAGTTACTTCTCTACTGATCTTCAGTAGCATATTGGTTACCTACTGACCTGGGGAGTTCATCTTTCATTGTCTTATCTTTTTGCCCTTTCATACTGTTCATGGGGTTCTCAAGGCAGGAATGCTGAAGTGGTTTATCATTCCATTCTCCAGTGAACCTCATTTTGTCAGACCTCTCCTCCATGATGCATCCATCTTATTAGGTCCTACATGCCATTGCTTATAGTTTCATTTAGTTAGACAAGGCTGTGGTCCATGTGATCAGATTGGCTGTTGGTTTTCTGTGATTGTGGTTTTCATCCTGTCTGCCCTCTGATGGAGAAGGATAAGAGCCTTATGGAAACTTCTTGATGGGAGAGACTGACTGAAGAGGAAACTGGGTCTTGTTCTGATGGGCAGGGCCATGCACAGTAAATCTTTAATCTAATTTTCTGTTGATGAGTGGAGCTGTGTTCCCTCCTGCTATTTACCTGGGGCCAAACTATGGTGGAGGTAATGAAGATAATGGCGATCTCCTTCAAAAGATCTAATGTATGTACTGCTATATTCACTGCCCCCAACCCTGCAGTGGGCCACCACTGACCCATGTCTCTGCTGGAGACTCCTGGACATTCCCAGGCAAGTCTGGGTCAGTCTCTTGTGGCATCACTGCTCTTTCTCCTGGGTCCTGGTGCACACAAGGCTCTGTTTGTGCCCTCCAGGAGTTTATTTCCCAGTGCTGTGTAAGTTCTGGCTGCTCTATGGTGGGGTTAATGGCCACCTCCTCCAAGAGGTATTATGCCATACCCAAGTCTGCTTCACCCAGAGCTTCTGTCCCTGTGGCACTCCACTGCCCACCCATACCTCCACAGGAGACACTCAAACACAGTTCTGTCTCAGTCTCTGTGGAGTCCCTGAGTCCTGATGGGCACAAGATTTGTTTGAGCCCTCTGAGTGTCTCTGACGGGAACGGGATTTGTTTCTAAACATGAATTTGCCCTTCCTGTTGTCTTTCTGGGGCTTCTCCTTTGCCCTTGGACATGGGTATCTCCGCACAGCCACTCCAGCGCTGCACAGCCCCCACTCCAGTGCCTATCGTCTTGCTGGGGTTTCTCTGACCTTGGACGTGGGGTATCTCCTCACGGCTGATCCAGCACCATGCCGCTGGAACTCACACAGCTTAATATAAAAAAGCCACACAATCCAATCAAAAGATAGGTAGAGAACCTGAACATTTTTCCAGCGAAGACATACAGATTGCCAACAGGCACATCAACAGATGCTCAATATCACTGGTTATCAAGGAAATCCATATCAAAACCACAATGAGCTATTACTTCATTCTTGTCAGAATGCTATAAACAGACAGACAAGAAAAAAAACAAGAGCTGCCAAGGATGTAGAGAAGAGGGACCTCTTGCGCACTCTCAGTGGGGATCCAAATCGGTACAGTCATCGTGAAAAACAACATGATGGTTCAAGTTAATATAACTACCATACAATCTAGCAAAGACACTCCTTGAGTATTTATTGGAAGAAAACAGAAACACTAATTCAAAAAAAATTATGACTACTAAGCTCATTGTTTATAATATCCAACATATGGTAGCAACTGAGATGTCCATCAATAGATGGATAGAGAAATTACACACACACACACACACACACACACACACACACACACAGGAATATTAGTCGAAAAAGGAAAGATTTCTTGTTTTTTGTGATAACATGGTTGGATAGAGTGTACTATATATTACACTAATATACCTCAAACAGAGAAAGACAAATACCATATGATTTCACATATATTTAGAATCTAAAAAGTAAAGTAAGTGAATAAACAAAAGATACAGATATCAAACTGGTGATTGCCAGGGAGGAGGAGAATGGGAGGATGGAGGTAAATAAGTGAAGGAGATTTAGAGGCATGAAATTCCAGCTACAAAGTAAATAAATCATGGTGATGTAATATACAGAATATGGAATACAGTCAATAACATTGTCATAACTTTAAAAGGTGATAGATGATAACTAAACTGTGATGATCGTCTTATAATGAACATAAAAGCTGAATCACTATGATGTACACCTGAAACTAATAACATTCTATGACAGTTACACTTCAACTTAAAGTACAAAGAAATATTCATTGACCCTACAGCAAAGCTCACCTACTACTCACTCTGAATACAGCCTCTTGGGAGAAGTACATAAAAGTAACATTACTGTTCAGCATTTAAAAATTTTAAGTGATATTTAACTTTCTACAATCGTCCAAGTTATTTCTCTTGGAGAAGTGACAGACGTCACAATGAATTTGTGCAATTTGCTTATAAATTGGGGTCAACTGGGTAAAAGTGTTCCTGGAAATTAAGAAAATATTTTGAAAAGCATAGGAAAAGAAAAAACAAACAGAATGTAATATATAATATACTTTTTCTCTGCCACGCAGGTAGATAGAAAGATCAAAACTTTATATGGACTTCCCCAGAGGAACAAGCATGCACACTTTAAGCCAGAATGCATTCATACTCTGGTACAACCTTCTTATTTAATGTATTTCTACCTTATGTCCTTCTTACATTACCCACAGAGGAACGGTGACAATGAAGGGAATTTAGAAGGGAAAGATGTTACCTTTCACATAAACTTCTTCAAGTTACCCATTTTCCATTGCTAAATATTATAAAGCAGTAAATTGGCATTTGTAATACAAATGCTTCTCAAAAAACTAAGATCATGGCATCCAGTCCTATCACTTCATGGCAAATAGAAGAGGAAAAAGTGAAAGCAGTGACAGATTTTATTTTCTTGGGCTCCAAAATCACTGCAGATGGTGACTGCAACCATGAAAATAAAAGATGCGTGCTCCTTGCAAGGAAAGCTATGACAAACCTACAGTGTGTTAAAAAGCAGAGACATCACTTTGCTGGCAAAGGTCCATCTGGTCAAAGCAATGGTTTTTCCAGTAGTCATGTACAGATGTGAGAGTTGGATCATAAAAAGGCTGAGCACTGAAGAATTGATGTTTTTCAAATTGTGGTGCCAGAGAAGACTCTTGAGAGTCTCTTGGACTATAAGGAGATCAAATTAGCCAATCCCAAAGGAAATCAACCCTGATTATTCACTGGAAACACTGATGCTGAAGCTGAAGCTCCAATACTTTGGCCACTTGATATGAAGAGCCAACTCATTGGAAAAGACCCAATGTTGGAAAAGATTGAAGGCAATAGAAGAGGGCAACTGAGAAAGAGATGATTAGACGGCATCACTGACACAATGGACATGAATCTCAGCAAAGTCTGGGAGATAGTGAAGGGAAGGGAAGCTTGGTGTGCTGCAGTCCATGGGGTCACAAAGAGTCAAATATGACTTAGCAACTGAACAACAACAATGCTTCTCAAAGACCCATAAGGAAAGACTGGGTTGTGCCATAACTGAAGTGTTCTGGTTTCTTTGACACTTATATCTCTCATTGTATATTCACTATTTCAATGTGTTATGCACTGTACTTTAGAAAATATAATGAAAATACTGAGAGATCTACCTGCACTCAGATTCCTAGAAAACAGAATAGGACTCTTAAGACTGTGAGGATAGACCAAGTCTTTTCAGCCAAGTGGTCACTCTCTGCAGCCTCTTGGAAAACGTCCTTCTGGTCTTCTCCTGTTGATCACTCCTATTTTCATACTTTTTGGTCTACTATTTCATGTGCTTTCTAAATCACAGTTTTAATATGTATGACTGAATGTTGAAACAATGCAGAGACATACAGAGCAAGGGGCAAACAAAAATGCCAGGCTAGTAACATAAATGTGTGAAGCAAGTCAGCTAGGAAGGGCCCTTCCACTCCTTGCAGAACAGCTCAGCCTCAAAGCTTGGCATTTCAATTCATAAAGCTCATCAATAACAACATCACTTGTGACCAAAGTGTGTCTGAGGACCCACACAAGCTGTCAATTTCCACAAAGTAGTAAGGGCCTCCTTCACTCCCCTGCCCAAAACTACTACACATTAAATGATTTCAGAACATCATTTATGCACTCTCCTGTATATGCTTGTGTACTATGTGTGTCTATGCTTACATGTGTGTGTGATTAAATGGTATTATACCATTTAAAAGGGCATCTCGTCCCATTACTTCATGGCAAATAGATGGGGAAACAGTAGCAGACTTTATTTTGGGGGGCTCCAAAATCACTGGAGATGGTGATTACAGCCATGAAATTGAAAGATGCTTACTCCTGGGAAGAACAGTTATGACCAACCTAGACAGCTTATTAAAAAGCAGAGACATTACTTTGCCAACAAAAGTCCATCTAGTCAAGGCTATGGTTTTTCCAGTACTCATGTATGGATGTGACAGTTGGACTATAAAGAAAGCTGAGCACCGAAGAATTGATGCTTTTGAACTGTGGTGCTGGAGAAGACTCTTGAGAGTCCCTTGGACTGCAAGGAGATCCAACCATTCCATCCTAAGGGAAATCAGTCCTGAATATTCATTGGAGGGACTGATGTTGAAGCTGAAACTCCAATACTTTGGCCACCTGATGTGAAGAACTGACTCATTTGCAAAGACGCTGATGCTGGAAAAGATTGAAGGTGGGAGGAGAAGGGGACAAAAGAGGATGAGATGGTTGGATGGCATCACTGACTGAATGGACATGAGTTTGAGTAAACTCCAGGAGTTGGTGATGGACAGGGAGGCCTGGTGTGCTGCAGTCCATGGGGTCACAAAGAGTTGGACACAACTGAGTGACGAACTGAACTGAGGGAGAAAACAATAAATAAGACAGTATGCAAGAGAGTGTACCCATGTGATCAAGGCATGTTGCCTCAGATGTCTTGACAAGAAAAGAATGGACTGAATAAGATTTGCATAGGTTTGCAAATATCACAGTGACTGGTGCATTAAATATAGACTTAGGTACAAAGCAGAGCCTATAAAAGGCAAAAGGATGGAAGATGAGCTATGTGCCCCCAAAGGCAGCAGGAGATTATTGAGGAAAATGGCTCAGATTCTGACATGAGTACCAGCAGGACAGAGAAATTCAGGTAGTGTCAGGTCAGTGAAAATGAATTGATCTCATTTGTAAAAGATAAAACCATAATTGCACAAAGGTCCATACAATGAAAGAACATCACTGATACATTATTCTTAAAAAAGAAAAAGAAAAATCAAAGTAAGAGAAAGAGACAGCAAAGCAAATTCCAATGCTAAATAGAGAAGACAGAATTGAGTTTAAGAGCAAAAGGATTGGAAACTTCAGAAGTGAAGGCTTTCAGAAAAAAAAGTAAACCCTAAGGGATCTTCAACCATTCTAAAGCTGGTGAGCTTCAGACAATATTAGCTACTCTTTAAATCATATTCATTATGAATATTCATTTATATATTCTCCAGCCCTGTGTAAAAATGTGGCATCTTTTCATTTCCACTGTTAGTTCTTTCTCCTTCTTTCCTTCTCTTGCCTAAAGAAATATGGGCTAATATCAATGAATAAAAAGAGTTAACCATGTCCTGGGTATGTCAGCATTGAAGTCATAAGGCTGAACAGACATCTTTCCAGCTCTTCCCTATCAAACAGTAGTATTGCACCTAAAAAGACCTGAATCTGTTTCTTGCTCTGAGGACATCTACTTAGCTCTTTTAAACTGCAAGCTTACTGCATGTAAGTAAACCTCACACCTGACCTTCAGTCCTCCTTTGGATATATGGTAAAAAATCACTGTCTTCTTACTTCACTTTTGCCCTAACCCTCCCAAGGTTAATCTTTCAGAACATCCTGGAAGCAAACTGCTGGGGAGGTGTGGTCTCCAGTCACTTCCAAGCAAAACTGTTCGTAGCATATCTTCAAGCTCAGGTTAATGTGTAATTTAGTCCTAGCCTTCTGTAACTTTAAAGGTTGGGCTGGCTGCCTATTTAAAGTGATCCATGAATCCATGTTCAACTATAAACTTTAAATGAACATCTGCATTCTAATTAAAAGCAGCCTTCAATACAGCAGCTGGCAGCAGGCTACAGCTCACACTGCCTGCCAAGGACTCCAGTCATTGGTGTGTTCACAGCCTTGGAGTTACCGCTACTCTAACAACCAAATTCACGTTAGTTCTGAACTTCTAGCTGATTTGTTTACTTGGCTGTACTTGTGTTTATTTCTTCCAAAGTTTTTGTTGTATTTCTTTGACAGTCTCTTATTTGGCATTTTCTCCAAGGAACCAACGAGTCAACATATGTAATTTCATGGGCTCATGGATTCATTTTGACTTTCTGTGTAACATCGATACACAAGGAAAACTGCATGCAGGGGGTCTTTATAGAGCAGTGATATGTCACCTAAGGACAGGAAATTAAGGCAATCACTCAGCTCTAACAGGCTTTGTTGTACTTAGGTATTGAGGCATAAAATACTGGACTTTTGGTCCTGGCAACTGTCTCTCTCTTTTTTTTCTCATTACCACATAGTTAACCATAGTTGATTCTGTGTTTTCCTGTTAGGTAAAAGCTCTCACAGATCTTCTGCCCTCTTTTCTACCTCCATTTCCTCTTGTTACAGAACTAGCTCCTCCCCTTCATTGTTACTTCTCCAGTCTACCCAACACAGAATTAATTTCTTCACACAAATTAATTTCTTCACACTTTGTTTTGAAATCTTGTGCTTAAAAACCTCCATGGGGTCCTGATGTGTCACTAAAGAAGAAATTCTCTTGCAAACTTCTGATCCAACCAAACAGATCTAATTACTCTTCAAAAACATCCTGACCACTCCCTGGCTCTGACTCTTGGCTCACCTTCCTCTCGTTCTTTAGCTAAGTAAATGCAGCTTTGGAAGTAATGTGTTTGTTGCTCAGCCCTGTCCGACTCTTTGTGACCCCATGGACTATAGCTCGCCAGGCTCCTCTGTCCATGAGATTCTCCAGGCAAGAATACTGGAGTGGGTTGCCATGCCCTCCTCCAGGGGATCTTCCCCACCCAGGGATTGAACACAGGTCTCCCACATTGCAGGCAGATTCTTTATTGTCTGAGGCACCAGGGAAACCCAAATGCAGCTTTACTTCAAGCATAAAGCTAAACTAATTTTACTCTGCAATGGCCCCTCTATCACCCCAGATCCCCAGAGGTAAATATATGAGCCAAGACTCTTGTTCCTGTTCTTTCCCAATAATGTTATCTTGTGGCTCAGCTGGTAAAGAATCTGCCGCCAATGCAGGAGACCTGGGTTCGATCCCTGGGTTGGGAAGATCCCCTGGAGAAAGGAAAGGCTACCCACTCCAGTATTCTGGCCTTTAGGAGTCCATGAACTCTATAGTCCATAGAATCACAAAGACTCAGACATGACTGAGCAACTTTCACTTTCAAATGTTACCTATTATAAATTTTACCTCATATGATTCTCACAAAATACCTATGAGGAAAGCACCTTCTGTCATCCCACTCTATGGATAAGAAAAATGAGTCATGTGTACAATGATGCCACATGTCTATTGTTACATGGCTATGAAGTGGTAGAGCCAGTGTTCAAATCCTAATCACATCACTAAGGCAGCTCCTCCAAACAACTTCTTTGAGATTTCCCTTGTTAACTAATTTGGCCAGTTTAATTTGCATAGAGTTTCCATCATTTTTTAAGTCATAGCCTTTTAGAGGCAGATACCCCCTTTCCCAGCGCCTTATATGTAATAATTAAGTGGAATAGCTAATTGTACTGTTGTTGTTTAGTTGCCCAGTCATGTCGGACTCTTTGTGATCCCATTGACTGCAGCATGCCATGGCCTCCCTGTCCCTCACCATCTCCTGGAGTTTGCACACATTCACGTTCATTGTAGCATGATGCTATCCAGCCATCTCATCTTCTGACACCCTCTTCTCCTTTTGCCTTCAATCGTTCCCAGCATCAGGGACTTTTCCAATGAGTCATCTGTTCATATCAGGTGACTAAAATTGTACTGTCCTCTCCATCAAATAGCTCTGGTTCTGCTCAACATACAAGACAACTGTACCTCACAACTCTTTCTTATTTTAGCATCACCACATGGTTACTTGTGGTCAATAAAATGTAAGTAGAAGTGATTTTTTTTCCAGGTGGATGCTTTAAGAGTTCATTTCACACCTCTTTTTCTCTTTGCTGTGATTTTCAAAGAAGATCCAGATAAATGACATTCTGAGACCCTGAGTCCTGGAGTGAAGACCACACAGAGCACTATGGACCATGCTAGGTCTGAGAGAAAACACACCTTCCAGATCTTATCAGTGAGGTTGTTGGGGAGTCATTTGTTACTGTAGGGCAACCAATCTATCTAACTAATAACAGTGTACAACAGTTATCTGCAGAAGATTGTAATAATGATTCACATGTATCAGCCAAGATCAAAAGACCTCACCAATTATACATGAAACAGCCAGGATTTGTCTGCAAGAAAGATGGGAAAGAGAAGCAGCTTTTCACTCAAAAGAATTTTATCTTTAAGAATTTTTAGCTCCATTGTGGTCCCAGACATGTGCTGGATCATATAAGGAGATTTCAGTCAGACCAGTTTTTATTTCACACTCTTTTTAAACGTTTGGTATATATCACAATTCTATTTGGAAACTATTACTTTTATATTTTTCCTTCATACAAACAACTATTCTCCAGTCCACTCTAACCATTGTTCTTCTTACTCCTCAGTTTTTAAGAGTCTCCAAGTGTGTACAATAAATGTTCTCATCAGAGAGTATACCCAGAGCAGTCTTCTATAGATCATAGTACCACTTCCAATCTCTACAAATGTAAAAATGATAGAAAAAAGCAGGCACTAAGCCAAGTTTAACCAGGGAGAGTAGGAGGGTCTGGATAACTGAGTTTTCTCAAGTTAAGGATAACCCACTCTCAAATTATGTTGAAATATACCGTTTTTACCTCCACAGTTTAGCTTACATTTTACAGTTAAGATAATGTAATCACTGCTTTCCTATGTGAACCAAGTTCTCCAGACCACTAAATATTGTATAGTACTGTAGCTACAGCTGAAAATAGTATGAGCAATTATCTGAATATATATTTATTTCATGTCATTCCTGGAAGAGTAAAAGTAAATATTTTATTAATAATTTATTGTAATTTACAACTATAAATATGAAAATCCTTGATAAAAACATGATTGCAGAAGAGTCTTCATTTTAAAAGTTCTATTTAATTGAGGCTACCAGGTTTTACTATTGAGAAAGGCATTCCCTAAATATAGGTTAATCAGAATGTTCATGGAACTCTTCTTAGTAATGACTGATAAGATCAGCATACAAGGAACCGTGTATTCTGGCTAGATATTTTAGAAGATCAGACAAGTACATTCCATAACTAAACAGCTGTAGATTGCCAACGTATGGGTGAGTGGTAAGGGCGAGGAGAAGGGAGTCGGAGAGACTCCTGGGGGGGAAACAATGCCATTGAAAGTATACTCCAGAGGCAAAAATATGATTGCCTTCACCTTTCTATTGCTAAGACCCACAGCTGATTTGAAACCTTCTCAGCCGAGGGTCACTGCAAACTAGAAACTGTGGCACTTGCTACTAACCAATTTAATTTGGACTATCTCAGCCAGCCTTATTGAATTCTCTCTAAGCCCCCAGAGGCAAAAATGTACTGCTGTACTTAGCTATTCAATAAGGTTTACTTTTAGGCCTTCTTGGTGCACATAGGTTGTACATTCAGCATCATCTAGTTTAAACACATTGAGCAATCAATTTCAACTTGTTATTGTCATTGGGGCTTGAAAATTTAATAAGCAATTACCTGAGCACATTCCTTTATGTTTTTAATTTCTACTGAGATGTTGTTCCATTTTCAGGCCTAAAGCAATCATGCCCTCCAGAAAGTTTAATTGAATGAGTCCTAACGTGAGTCTTTTTCTTGCCTGTATTCTCCCAGTGTGATTTATGAAGCTGAATGAAGTAGTGTCTCCCTAAGGAGGGAGCCAAGAATAAGAGAAAATTTTGTGACCAGACACGGGTGGATGTTGCAACTCACCTTGTTAATACGGAAGGAAGCAGTGGGCTCTCCTTAATACAGAACACCTTTTGAGTTTCCCTTGTGGCTCAGCTGGTAAAGAACCTGCCTGCAATGCAGGAGACCTGGATTTGATCCCTGGGTTGGGAAGATCCCCTGGAGAAGGGAACAGCTACCCTCTCCAGTATTCTGGCCAGGAGAATTCCATGGACTGTTTAAGTCCATGGGGTCTCAAAGAGTCAGACATGACTGAGCGACTTTCACTTCACTTCAGTTTCCTATAGGTAAATATGAAATGCTTCACCTCCTGTTTTCTGAGGCACTGCTGCAAAATTGCACATTAAACGTACATATGTATATTTGTGTATATATACATAATGTATCAATACAATTACATATACATGTATATATAGCACATATTTGTAATTACACATGTATGGAAAGTAAAAGTGTTAGTCACTCAGTTGTGTCTGACTCTTTGTGACCCCATGGACTGTAGCCCACAAGGCTCCTCTCTCCTTGGAACTCTCCAGGCAAGAATACTGGAGTGGATTGCCATTGTTTTCTCCAGAGATCTTCCTGAACCCGGGATTGAACCCTGGTCTCCTGCATTGCATGTAGATTCTTTACCAACTAAGTCACCAGGGCTTAGTTGTTGTTTTGTTGTAGTTGACCCTACCACACATGAAGTGGTGGTCTATCATTCCTACAAGTCTTTGATTACAGAAGTATTGTACAAAGTCATTCTGAAACTTTAAGCTGAAGGTTCATCTCGTTATTTGTTTTCTTTCTGTTTATATCTAGAAGCGGGGTCGGTATACTTTTTCTGGAAAGGGCCAGATGGTAAATATTTTTGGCTTTGCAGCCATACAGTCCTTGTCTCAGCTACTCAACTCAGCTGTGTGAGTAAAGAACAGCCCTCAATAATACATAAATGAACGGGTGTGGCTTTGTTCCAATAAAACTGCATTTACAAAACACAGATGGGCAGGCCAGATATAGTCCACTGGTCATAGTTTGCTAACCTCTGGCTTAGAATATTTAATAGAATAGATATTTCTCTATGTGTGATTTTTATTGGTTCATTTCATTCGTTAGTTGGTTTGGGCTTGTCTGATTTCATTTTGTTTTGAGGGGAATTTTTTGGGGGGGGGTGGAGAGGAAGGCATGAACTTCCTTCCAGGCTTGCTCAGTGGGTCTTCCTCCATCATCTACCCAGTAAATGCCAATATTTCAAAGAAATACTTTGTTTGGGCCTACTTTTGGGAGGATTCACTTTTTAAAATCTATCCTTAGTGGCTATACGAATTTGCATTCCCACCAACAGTGTAAGAGGGTTCCATTTTCTCCACACCCTCTCTAGCATTTATTGCTTATTGACTTTTGGATCGCAGCCATTCTGACTGGTGTGAAATGGTACCTCATTGTGGTTTTGATTTGCATTTCTCTGATAATGAGTGATGTTGAGCATCTTTTCAATGTGTTTGTTAGCCATTCGTATGTCTTCTTTGGAGCCACTATGGAGAACAGTGTGGAGATTCCTTAAAAAATTGCAAATAGAAATGCCTTATGATCCAGTGATCCCACTGCTGGGCATACACACCAAGAAAACCAGAATTGAAAGAGACACGTGTACCCCAATGTTCATTGCGGCACTGTTTATAATAGCCAGGACATGGAAGCAACCTAGATGTCCATCAGCAGATGAATGGATAAGAAAGCTGTGGTACATATACACAATGGAGTATTACTCAGCTATTAAAAAGAATACATTTGAATCAGTTCTAATGAGGTGGATGACGCTGGAGCCGATTATACAGAGTGAAGTAAGCCAGAAAGAAAAACACCAATACAGTATACTTACACATATATATGGAATTTAGAATGATGGTAATGATAAACCTGTACGCAAGACAGCAAAAGAGACACAGATGTAAAGAGTGGCAATGTAACATGTATGATATCATAAGTGAAACGAATCGCCAGTCCAGGTTTGATGCAGGATGCAGGATGCTTGGGACTGATGCACGGGGATAATCCAGAGAGAAGGTGTGGGGCGGGAGGGGGGAGGTGGGGGTCAGGATTGGGAGTTCATGTATACTCGTGGCTGATTCATGTCAATGTATAGCAAAACGAATACAGTATTGTAAAGCAAAACAAACTAAAAAATAAAAATTAATTAATTAATTAATTAATTAAATAAAATCTATCCTATGGTTTCATTTATCATTTAAGAAATGATACCTCTCAAATGATACCTCTGTACTTTTAGTCCAGATCTTTCCCTTAAATGCCACCAGTACCATACCTAACTCTACATAAAATAAACTACCCAGTGACCCATATATATACATCTTAAACTTGCATCACTCTAAATATGTCCAAATTAGAACTTGTTTTCTTTTTTAACCAACTCACAATGCCTCCTATTTAGCTGTGAAAATATAAGTGCTCTCTGAGGTACCTTTATTCTTTCCTTTCCTTCCAACCCTATATCAACTTTTGCAGATTCATCTACTGAATGATTCTCAATTTTTCATCTTCTCCATCTCCACTGTCTCTACTCAAATTTTTAAATTCTCATTGCCTCCTCTCAGTATTGTGAGAATATACTCACTGATCCCCCACCCCCTAGTCTTTTTCCTTTTTCAGAGGTACATCCTACTACACTCAACTCTTTTTCTAAAATGTTACCTGTCAACTAAAGACCTTTGATTACTTTCTTTTCCTACAAAAAGATCATCACAGAATTAAAAGCCTTCTCAGCACAAATCTACCACCTTTTCTTAATTCCCTTTGTCCCCATTCACTCCAACCTCTCCCTTCTCTGGAATTCCATGCTGGGATCATGCCTCATAGCACCTCTCCTTCTCCAGACAGCCCAACACCCCCATGACTGCACCTTCTCTCTATTCCACAGACTATGCCATTGTCTGTGTATACACACATGAAAAAGGTAAAAGTTTATAGTATAACTGGGAAGATCAAACCAAATAAATAGTTATAAAGAGATAGAAAAACACATAGTGGACTATGGATTGACATAAACTGAATTTGAATTCCACGATGTCACTTAGCTGAGTGACTTTTGGCAGGTTACCTAGCCTCTCTGTTTTACTATTCTAATCAGTAAAAAAAAGTGATATAAAACAACCTACCTAGAGGATTGTTATAAGGATTAAATGAGTGAATGGTTTATAAATCACAGAACAATGTCTGGCCTAGGAAGAACTAAAAAATATAAATGGATAAATAAGCAGATTCTTATATATACCCACAAATATGTATGTGCCATGCTTAGTCGCTCAGTTGTGTCCAACTCTTTGCAACCCCATGGACTGTAGCCCACCAGGCTCCCCTGTCCATGGGGATTCTCCAGGCAAGAATACTGGAGTGTGTTGCCATGCCCTCCTCCAGGGGAATCTTCCCAACCCAGGGATAGAACCTAGATCTGCCACATTACAGGTGGATTCTTTACCATCTGAGCCAACAGGGAAATCCAAGAAAACTGAAGTGGGTAGCTTATCCCTTCTCCAGGGGATCTTCCAGAACCAGGAATCTAACTGGGGTCTCCTTCATTGCAGGTGGATTCTTTACCAGCTGAGCTACCAGGAGAGCCCTAAATATGTATATTTATATGTATATTAAAACTCAACATTCAGAAAACTAAGATCATGGCATCCGATCCCATCACTTCATGGTAAATAGATGGGGAAACAGTGGAAACAGTGACAAACTTTATTTTGCGGGGCTCCAAACTCACTGCAGATGGTGACTGCAGCCCTGAAATTAAAGACGCTGCTCCTTGGAAGGAAAATTATGACCAACCTAGACAGCTTATTAAGAAGCAGAGACATTACTTTGCCAACAAACGTCCATCCAGTAAAAGCTATGGTTCTTCCAGTAGTCATATATGGATGTGAGAGTTGGACTATAAAGAAAGCTGAGCACTGAAGAATTGATACTTTATTGGATAAGACTCTTGAGAGTCCCTTGGACTGCAAGGAGATCCAACCATTCCATCCTAAAGGAAATCAGTTCTGAATACTCAATGGTAGGACTGATGTTGAAGCTGAAACTCCAATACTTTGGCCACTTGATGTGAAGAACTGACTCATTTCAAAAGACCCTGATGCTGGGAAAGACTGAAGACAGGAGGAGAAGGGGATGACAGAGGATGAGATGGTTGGTTGGCATCAGCAATTCACTGGATGTGAGCTTGAGTAAACTTTGGGAGTTGGTGATGGACAGAGAGGCCTGGTGTGCTGTAGTCCATGGGGTCACAAAGAGTTGGACACAACTGAGCGACTGAACTGAACTGATATATATATCTATATATATATATATACACACACACACACATACATGTATGTGAAAATATATTATCATTAATCAATTAAATGCACAATAAGAAAATCAATGCTAAAACATGTCTTCTTAAGGTATTTCTTCTTGAGGAAATACTTTACAAAAGGAGGTAAAGAACTTGGGGAAAAACTAACAATTACAAAGCAGAACCAGGCTTTACCCCAAGTCAGTCAGCCTCCAAAGCCCATGTTCTGTGCACATGTGCTTTCAGGATTATCTTTCTACTGAGGAGTAAATTAGTTTCTTACCCCAGAATTCTTCTCTATAAAAAGTCCACTGCGATGTTCTTTGTTTTCTGCGTCATATCTGGACTTCAATAAGAACTTGTTGAAATGAATCTTGGAGACTTTCTCAATTGCGCTAGCCTTCATACTATTCTTACACTGGAAGCAATCCTAATGGAGAGGAAAGAGTTGCAGTCCCAAGTCTTGGGCTGCAGGTGCAGATTTCTCTTGGCTTGGGGCAAGTGACTAACTCTGGGGATAACTTTCTCATATGTAAAATGGAAGTGGGAGTACTTTCCTCACAGCACACAGCAGAGAATTAAAACAGACACCGCCTGTAAAAACACCCGTGTATTCTGAAGACTTATGGTAGCCTTCAGAATGGCAGTGTTACTGTCCCCCAAATCCCACATATCATTCAAGATGCATTCAAGCTCCAGAACTTTCACACAATTTTTCCTGTCTCTTCAGGCTCAAGTATCACCTGCTAGTATAAATGAATCATTTACTGTCTGTACCACTGAGGCAATTCTTAATTATGAGCCTTTTACTTTTATTATATCACTGTTTTATTACTTAATAGTTTATCTGGGTATAATTATTTACCCAGGTAGAATCAAAACACCTGGATGATACATACTGTGTGTGTATGTGTTCGTAGATCCTGCTTTTCAAAGACTGTGCTAAGCACATAATAAGGTTAATAAATACCGGTTAACCATAAAAGGATGAAATGAACACAAGGAAACAGGATCCAGTGTCATCTTGAATAATGGGATATACGTATCATGCCAAATTAATTCTAGATTTATTCTCTATTGTTGCAATTTATATAAGAAGCTAGATTCTGTTTGTTTGCTTATAGAAACCATTAGTTACTAGGTTAATTTCAGAAAATTGCATGAACACCTACTGGGTGCCAGTGCTTAGGCCAACAGGAGGGAACAAGCTGACGGAGAAAACTCAGGGAGAAAACGAGTGAGATAATTCCAGCCTTACAGCAAAGCCCATTTAGAAAAATCAAATCAACTCCCTATAGCAACACTGAGAAACTGGCAGACTAAAGTAAGGCTTAACACTTAATATGTACCTGGTTAATGAAGGTATTTAATATAATGTAAAATATGTAGAAAAACATCAATTTGATGTCAGTTCAGTTCAGTCGCTCAGTCGTGTCTGAGTCTTTGCATCCCCATGAATCACAGCACGCCAGGCCTCCCTGTCCATCACCAACTCCTGGAGTTCACTCAGCTCATGTTCATTGATGTCAGAGGACAGTAAAACAAATTAATGAATATAGAGACCAAAGTTGAGTTGCATGGGAGATTAAACATAAGCAACACACTCTTAAAGAGTATAATGTAGAGGGGACTTCCCTGGTGGTCCATTTAAGAGTCTGCCTTCCAACGCAGGCAGTACAGGTTCCACCCCTGATTGAGGAGCTGACACTCCATATGCCATGGGGCAACTAACCATGCACACCACAAAGAAGACCTAGCACAGCGAGGATTTTTTAAAAAGAGTATAGCTTAGAGAAAAGATACTGACATGGCAAAGTCAGAACAAAATCAAAAGTGCAGAGCTATGCAAGACTTTTCTAGCAAAAGCTTTCACCACATGTTTTCCATGGCATTTGTCAAGTTGCACTTAAATACTATGATTAAACATTCAAATTTTAGCTAAGTATATCCTCTCCCCCTTAGCACTTCCTTATAAAGCCATGTCTTATTCTCACATTAGTATTTTGATAAAGTAGGAATTTTCATTTTCTTTCCCTTGATGCAGTCTAATTTTAATGAAAGGAGAAATCATAGGCCTGAACACCAAACATAAATATGTCACGTCATTGGAAGAAAAGAAGGAAAATGAAGATTTATTTAGTGTAATTATGAACCTAGAAGAAGGAAATGGCAATCCACTCCAGTATTCTGGCTGGAATAACCCCATGGACAGAGGAGCCTGTTGGGCTATGGTCCATGGGGTTGCCAAGAGTGAGACACAATTGAGCACTCATGCTTACAAAAGCATAGATTCCATGTGGATTGACTGTTCAGAGCTGAGTTTTTAACTCGTACTGTACATGGCTAAATGACCCACAAATGGAAAGGTGACTGGGGTTTCAGGGATCCTAAAACAGTAATATTCTGCCATGTTACATAAATATACAGAGATTTAAAAAGCCCAGGATCCTTTGGGTATTAAAAAGCAAGCCCTGTATTTCATTTATTTTTGAAATATTCACTAAAAATATTCAAAATCTAAAATAGAGTTAATAAACTCTTCTTTGACTCTTTACTCAAGGCAGCAAACTGATCCTGATTAAGTTGAACAACTTTCATTTCAATATTAATTTTTGTAGCAATACTAGCACAAATGCTTCACAGCATAAAGAAGTTCCATTTTACCCCTTGATTTTGAATGATGAGAAGTAATGGGAGATAGGAAGTAAGCATCATAGCCATAAGTCGCATAAGACATTACTTATGCAAAGACTTTACTTGAGTTCTGATAATTATGAAACAACTACAATAAACTGTCACATGCTAGTACAGTAATGGTCAAAATTCTCCACGCCAGGCTTCAGCAATATGTGAACCATGAACTTCCAGATGCTCATGCTGGTTTTAGAAAAGGCAGTGGAAGCAGAGATCAAATTGCCAACATCTGTTGGATCATCAAAAAAGCAAGAGAGTTCCAGAAAAACATCTATTTCTGCTTTATTGACTATGCCAAAGCCTTTCACTGTGTGGATCACAATAAACTGTGGAAAATTCTGAAAGAGGGAATACCAGACCACCTGACCTGCCTCTTGAGAAACCTGTATGCAGGTCAAGGAGTGACAGTTAGAACTAGACATGGAACAACAGACTGGTTCCAAATAGGAAACAAGTATATCAAGGTTGCTTATTGTCACCCTGCTTATTTAACTTATGTGCAGAGTACATCATGAGAAATGCTGGGCTGGATGAAGCACAAGTTGGAATCAAGACTGCCAGGAAAAATATCAGTAACCTCAGATATGCAGATGACACCACCCTATGGCAGAAAGTGAAGAACAACCAAAGAGCCTCTTGATGAACGTGAAAGTGGAGAGTGAAAAAGTTGGCTTAAAGCTCAACATTCAGAAAACAAAGGTCATGGCATCTGGTCTCATCACTTCAAGGCAAATAGATGGGGAAACAGTGGAAACAGTGACAAACTTTATTTTTCTGGGCTCCAAAATCACTGCAGATGGTGACTGCAGCCCTGAAATTAAAAGATGCTTTCTCCTTGGAAGGAAAATTATGACCAACCTGACAGCTTATTAAAAAGCAGAGACATTACTTTGCCAACAAAGGTCCATCTAGTAAAAGCTATGGTTTTTCCACTAGTCATGTATGGATGTGAGAGTTGGACTATAAAGAAAGCTGAGAGCCGAAGAATTGATGCTTTTAAACTGTGATGTTGGAAAAGACTCTTGAGAGTCCTCTGGACTGCAAGGAGATCCAACTAGTCCAACCTAAAGGAAATCAGTCCTGGATATTCATTGGAGGGACTGATGCTGAGGCAGAAATTCCAATACTTTGGCCACGTGATGCATAGAGCTGACTCATTTGAAAAGACCCTGATGCTTGGAAAGATTGAAGGTGGGAGGAAAAGGGGATGACAGAGGATGAGATAGTTGGATGGCATTAGGAACTCAATGGACATCAGTTTGGCTAAACTCTGGGAGTTGGTGATGGACAGGGAGGCCTGGCGTGCTGCAGTTCATGGGGTCACAAAGAGTCAGACATGACTGAGCGACTGAACTGAACTGATGCAAATTAAAGGTAAATCTCAAAGGAGAAAATTCCATGTTTACATACTCTCTCTCTCTTCCCCTCTTTCATTCTCAGTAAAGACAAGCGTGCTGAGAAATCCTCAGGGTAGAAGAATTATTTTATCTTTCAAAAGTGAAAAAAAAAAAAAAAAGAGCTGTCTTGAAGAAAATCTTTAATATCAACCCTTGTACCTGTTTTTTTCTTGATCTAAAAGTATGCATTACTTTAAAAATACAAATATCTTATTCACTGACTGATTTCAACAAATGCAACAGCTCTGCTCATCTTTCTCAGCTCTGCATTCCTCCCATTACTTTACTGCTTTAGATATTTGTCCTGTGGAGGGGTGATCAATTAGATGAATAGGTCCCATTACTTTGTGGTTAATAAAAGATTTTATATTCTGAGATGCACACAAAAATAAGTCAGAGTCAGCAGTGGATTTATGGAATCGGGAGCAGAAGGAAAATTGTTTATCTAACAGCTCACAGTCTTGAAAAAGCTTTTATTGTCTTGGAGGCTCGATTTCCACTGTCTTTGTCTCCTGAGCCAGAGAGAGAACTTGTCCAGGTTACAGATGTGAAGACCAGAAAGCGCTTATAACCTGGGGCCACCTCCTCCCTGCAATACCGTCTTCGACAAGCTGGCATTCTGGCAAGGCCTCTTTTATTAACAAGAAAGATGTTATCCAGAAATCCGGACATTCACTCCAAGCCATCGCTGTTTTCCTCATGTTGTGAGTGGCCAAGCACGTCTACACCCAGTGTGTTCTCTTCATCTACGGCCCATCACCACGCCTGATTACCCTTATAATAAATTCCTCTCCTCCAACACCAAGCTCCAAGACGACCAAAAGCCAGTCTTTTTACTCTTTCCTCTGTGCGATCTTTTTTTTCCTACTTGCCCACTGAAACAGCCCTAATACTCCCGAGCACTCCTCCCATCATGCCCAGCGATGTGCCAGTTCTGATGCCCGCAGGAGACTGGAGCCTCAGAAAGACCCGTGATGCAAAGGAGAGAGCCGAGTGCACTTGGGAGGCAGTTCTCTTCAGAGGGAGCCAAAAAGTTTGAACTAACAGCAAAGGAATGGAGGAGTGGGTCCCAAGGCAAAGATGAAGCCTGGCCGTGTAGCTGTCTAACGGAGAAGAGATCTGGCAGCACCCGACATGTTGTCCTCAGAAGACCGGTAATGTGCTGGGGAAAACTCCCTGACTCGCTCTTCCAATAACACGGACGCAAATGAGTATGGCTTTTTGTTCAACAACACTTGAGAAAAGCTAAAGGGAAATTTCCTGTCCTGAATCTTGAAACACTTATTCTAATAGCTTTCCAGGTAATCCAAGTTACACATGTGTGCATTAGAAACTGTGAGTGTGTATCCTCTCCAGGCATGCCTCCTGATTGGACTAATTATGCACATGTTTCAGCATCCACAGCAGACTAAAATTTCTTGACTCTCCACCCCCTCCTCGCCCAATAGAAACAGCTTTTCTAACCAAAAAGTAGGAGAAAAGCTTGAGGTTTCGCTAACTTGTGAGGAAAAAAAAAAAAATAGCTGTACACAGTGAATTCAAACATCTTTGTGTAGAGAGAACTTCCTAGAACTAGAATGCATGTGTGCCTGTTAAGTCGCTTCAGTCATGTCTGACTCTTTGTGACTCCATGGACTGGAGCCCACCAGGCGACACTGTCCATGGGATTCTCCAGGCAAGAACACTGTGGGTTGTCATGCCCTTCTCCTGGGGATCTTCCTGACCCAGGGACTGAACTCGTGGCTGTAAAGTCTCCTTCACTGGCAGGTGGGTTCTTTACCACTAGTGCCACCTGGGAAGCCCATGGTTAAAGCGAGGCCCTCCCAAATGGGAACTCTCCCAACTTATATTTAAAAAGGGGAACAGAGATGAGTGGAGGTAAGGGTGAAGAGAGGAATGGAAAAGAAGAGAGGAGAGGGAGAGGAGAGGAGGGAAAAAAATGTTGGCTATGGGGGTGGGGAGGATTGTAAAATCTTTTTTTTTCCTAAGAGAAGCCTCCAGACTGGTACTCTATGCATCTCTGAAGTTGTGCATTGGCTTTACACTGCATGAGTCTGTCAAGAGACAGAATAGGGGTTGGCTCTTCTGGAGAATAAAATGCCATCTACATTCATATCCATGTCATTCCACGCATCGAGTCAGAAGATGATCCAACAGTCCCTTTTGTAACAGGATTCATACTTGCCGACACAAGTCCCACCCCCTCAACCCATACTTAGCAGGGCCAAGTTTGTGACATGACAGGCAATTTCATGTCCAAAGTGTACACACACGTATTGTCACATTTTCTACCTACATTTTATGCCTTGAGATCCCAGCATGTCTATGGTGGTTTGCTAGACCCGTGTAAATTTTCTTTCTGATTTGTTAAAGCAAACACGGGTTAAGAAGGACCAGAGTTCCATTAATCTGCACTTCCTCTCAGGAATCTCATTGGAAGGTACTTTATACTGCATGAATCCTTCACTGAAAATAAAGTATTTCCTAGCTGTGTACTCCTTTAAATAAATAACCATGAAGCCATCCTTCTTTTGAAATATGACCAAAATAAATACCTGAGTTAATGTTCCCATATTAACATTCCAGACAATCAGTCTCGACCATCTCTCATAGTTGAATGCTAAGCTTTCCCATTAAAGTGTATCTAGCCCCCAGATTTTGTTTTGCAAGATCCTGAGCTGAGCCGTGAAAAACTTTCCAGAAACATCAATATTTTCTTCTTCCTGTGCAGCTTTCAGCACTATGGGGGACTAACTGTAAATAATCAAAGAGGAAGCTTGCAGCCCATGCCACCCTCCTTCTAAGGCCTGGGATCCATATCTGCAAAAAAGATTAGGATGAGAGGGGGTGTGTTGAGTCAGAAGTTAATGATAGAAGGCAAGTCGGTCTTTACGAACAGTATTTATTGGTACAAACTCTCCCCTGGTCATCCTGGCCCTGAGTCAGTAATAGCATAAGATTGCAAAATCGAGCAAAACACAGGAACTGAGAAGGAATAAATTAAGTCAGATCACTTGTAGCTTTTATTTTATTCTGACTTATTTTAAATTAAGTCAGAATATTTTGCATGTTTACCACGCTAACAAGGACATGGTGAATATTATTGCATGGCTGAAGGACTGATCCTCAGCTTTTCCAACCCAGAATGGAATCCAGGATGAGAAATAAGAGAGACCGGTTAAGAGGGCTGACTGAGGCTCAGCGAAGAAAGATGTTTTCTGACAACCATGACCAATGCATGAAATTATTCACTGTTGGATGAATACCCCCACAGTGAAATTAGTAACTGAGGGTAACTTGTCATCACAAAGTTCTATGCATAGGCAGAAGTCTGTCACTGAGGAATACCCTTGGAGTAATTCCTGCTACCAGTAAAGAGGAATTAGCATAAGTCTTATGAGCTTGAACCAAGAACAGCAGCAGGAATCTCCCTGCCTCCCTTATGCCTTCATAAGGACCTGTCTTCCACCATCCCAGCACCCACTACAACAACTCTTATAGTCACAGAATTAGATAAACATGTTTTCCTCAGAACTTAAGTATGCATCAGGAGGCAGCATCAGCAGGATAAATTCAACATAATTTCAATAGTTAACACTTTCACTTATGTCAATGTGGAAAGAATCATCAGTTCATGATATAAACTTGGATGTGGTGCTTTCTATGGAATAACAGAAAACTTTTGTTTTAAAAGAAATAATTTGAGAAAATAGAGCAGCCCTCCAGTTTGGAAACCAGTGGTAACCACGTGATACACATAGAGCACCAGATGTCCCAGTGTGGCGTGGTTAATTGAAAGCCATAGACTCCACATATACAGTCAGTCTCACACATGGTCTATTAATTTGACTGTCATACTGGTTTATCCATTCATCCTAGAGCTTTAAATGTTCCCTTTTACTCTACTCCAACTCTTCTTCTCCCCCAGCAACTAAACCAGGTATTCTTTCTCTCTCAGGGGGCATGCAAATCTCTAGGGCCTATAGTAAGTTGGCATTTTGAATAGGCTGACCTGAAAAGTTTCATAGTTTTCCATATTTATGTTTCTTTAATTTATGAAAGATGTAGCAGACTTGAATAATTTATAAGATCATTCTGTTAAGAACAGAATCTTCCCACTTAGAGAAGGTCTTATTTCTAGACTCCAATGCAATCATTTATTAAAAATATCTGAAAGAAATGAAAATACACACACATATGCAGGTACACTTGTACATATGCACGCAAGCACACACACACACATACAAACACACACAGAGCTCTGAGTACCTGGAGTTTCTGTCATGAGGACTCACAGGCCATTAATGTGATGCCATGGAGAGCTTTAGTCTGCCAAGTAAATTGCTAAAACTCTTAAACATACAATTTCACTATGCTTGTGTACCTGGTTTCTAAGCCATAAGCAAATTATAGGAAATATACCAAGGGGTGTGATATGACTTAGGAGGGATACTGGAGACAAAAAGGTACATAAAATAAAAACCAGAGCGAAGACAACCGACATTTCCTGACTGAAGAGAAAACCTGAGCAACATGATAAGAACTGTAACAATGTTACTGTGCAGAAGAAGTAGAATGTTCAGTAACATAATAATTTGTTTGATAAGAATGACTTTATTGAGCTGGCAAACCAATGCTTTGCCCCTTGATCACATTAACTTTGGAACCAATGACATCCATGGCTTTAACGGCAGTAGGGCTCAGCCAAGTTCACGAGAGTCATCACTTGGCATGAAGTTTCAAAACAGAAGTCAGGCCAATGTGAAGCATAACATTAAAATAAGCATTTTTCATTTTAATGGAACTAGGCTTTATTGAAGGAGAAAAATCATCCTTAAAAATACAGAGATAAGGCTTTTGGAAATATGCCATTATGTCATGGGGGACTTCAGATCACAGACTTTCTTCTGTAAGTCATAGAATAAGAAAGGAGTAAGATACAATACAAGGGTGGCTCCATAAAAAGAGAAAGGGCAAAGCCCTCTGGGTACTGGAATACACTAGACAAGAGTAAGAGAAAGGCAAAGGGTTTGATGGGAGTGATGTTGAATGATGCTTGCTTCTCTCCAAACCCAGACTTGAACATCAAGTGGTGAGGAAATCTTAAAAACATCTGGATTGGTTTAGAGAAATCTCAAAATATTGTGTGCTGGTACCTTGTTTCCCTGGGCTTTCCTGGAGGCTCAGCAGTAAAGAACCTGCCTGTCTTTGTGGGGCATGCAGATGTGATCCCTGGGTCAGGCTACCCACTACAGGAGTCTTGCCTGGGAAATCACATGGACGCAGGAGCCTAGTGGGCTGCAGTCCATGGGGTTGCAAGAGAGTCAGACACAACTGTGCAACTAAATGACAACCTTGCTTCCCTAGGCTACTGTAAAACTCACAGGATCTGCAGTCAATATTTGAGGGGCAGCACTCAGACTCTCTAGATTGCTTTTACCACTAAATTTATCCTTCAGACTTTGGGTGGTTTGCTGCAGTCAGTGCCCATTTGTCCCTCAGAGGGCTGCCCCACTGGAGAGGCAGAGGTGCCTGAAAATGTACAGTCCTTCCAGGATGGGTAGAAACCAATGATGACAGTCAGCGGAGATGTACAAAGTACTCTTGTCTCAAGATAAACTCCAAGGTTTGTATATGCCTCGTGCTCTGCGGTGGCTTAGTAAAAGATCCTTCTGCTAAAACTGGAGATGTGGGCTTGATCCCTGGGTCAGGAAGATGCCCTGGAGAAGGAAATGGCAACCCACTCCATTATTCTTGCCTGGAGAATTCCATGGCCGGGCTACAATCCATGGGTTCACAAAGAGTTGGACATGACTGAGCACAGCACAGCATGGCATGGGATTAGGCAGAGTCTACAGCTTCACACAAAATCATAAGCTGCCTTATCTGCTTTTCCTTCAATGCCCTAATTCTCCCACTTTCTTACTGCTTTCTCCAGAGAACACTTTTTTAGTAAATCACTGGCATTCCAAATTCTTGGCTCAGAATCTGCATGACAGAAACTTAATCTCAAACAGTTGGTACATGAAGCAGTCTTAGAAGGCAGACTCTGTGGATTGGATTCTATTGTTGGGTCACATATAGCCCAGAAATCAATGAGGATCATATCATGTGGATACATGGAATGTTGGCAAGCCCTAGAATACCATAATCATGTTGCTATTGTTTAGCCATCTGAGATGAACTAGGAAAGGATACAGGTAGAAGAACTTGTACTGGCTTTTGCAAGAATCTTGGCATTTGAGAGGTGTAAGGGGGAAAGAGTACTTTTAAGGACTTTGAAATTAGTGGTTGTTGCTAAGTGACATTGATAAACTGAAAAGAGAAAATGGCAGGATAAAGTTAGCCAATTACCAACTTAAAGCAAAATGTGTAAGTCAGAGAGTCTCCACAGCAGCATGCAGAGAAACACTTAATGGAGCTTGGCCAAGATGGTGGAATAGGAAGACCCTGTAGCTCACCTGCTCCCACAGGCACATTGAAATTGCAATTATGTACCGAGCAACTATTGATGAGAAAGACCAGAATCTATAAGAAAAGATATGCTACAACTGAAGGTATATTTTTCAAAAACACACAATGAGACACATAAGAGAGGCGTGATCACAGTATAGTCAGACCCATACCCCCATGTGGGCAACCCACAAACAGGAGAATAATTACAATTGCAGAGGGTCTCCCGAAGCAGCAATGAGTACAAGTGCCACACTGGGATTCTGTCTCGGGTCCTTCACTGGCAAGATGAGCCCTAAAACATTTGACCTGGTAGGCTGCAGTCCATGGGGTCGCTAAGAGTTGGACATGACTAAGCGACTTCACTTTCACTTTTCACTTTCATGCACTGGAGAAGGAAATGGCAACCCACTCCAGTGTTCTTGCCTGGAGAATCCCGGGGATGGGGGAGCCTGGTGGGCTGCCATCTATGGGGTCCACAGAGTCGGACATGACTAAGGCGACTTAGCAGCAGCAGGGCTTATTTTGGGAAATCCAGAGAGCTGTGGAAAATAGAGACTCTACTCTTAAAGAGCTGACACAAAATATCACACATTCTAGGACCCAAGACAGAAGCATAATTTGAAATGAGTGTGGGTGAGATATATCTGTTCATCTTGGAGAGCCTCCCATGAGGCAGGAGGCAACTGGAGATCATCCTGGGGACATAAGCAATAGTGGCAGCCATATTGGGGAGTTCACTTTAATATGTGGACACCGGTGCTGGCAGCAGCATTTTATAATCCGCCCTCTATCTTATTAGCATCTAGACTGAGAGCCACTCACCAGCCTACAGGCACTAGTATGCTGGAATGCAGCCCCATCCATCCACCAGCAGGTAGGCTGTCTGAAGAATCCCTTTGGTGGCAGCCAGACCAAGACATGGCCCTTTCCACCAGAGGGTCTAGGACCTGGCTCCACACTGAAGGCCTTGCAGCCAGAGACCTCAGGACCCACTTTCACCCACCAGAGTCGTGGCACTAGTCCTAGGAACAGTCTCACACAACAGCAAGCAAATAGCACCCCACCAAACCACCAGAGCCATGCAGCCTGCCGTGTCAGGACACAGAAAACCCAAAGCAGGTTAGCACCAGCCCCAGGACCACCACTGATCCAGCAGCCCAGTGATCCAGCCGCCACCCCCCATAGCAGGCTGACACTGTCATTAGAGCCTCTAAGGCCCTGCAGCCAGAGACTTTGGGACCCAGATCACCCATCGCAATAGACGGACCCATGTAGCCCACAGGGCACCCCTAGAGGATGTATCTCTGGTGACCAAAGGCGAGTGCACTTCTTGGACACATAGGACATCTCCTACAAAATGCTACTTCTCCAAGCTTAGGAAATGTAACCAATCTAACCAATATATAGAAATTAAAATAGCAAATTAGGGAAAATGAGGTGACAGAGGAACATGCTCTGAGAGAAAGAACTATAGGAAGTTTCAGAATAAGAATTAAGTGAAATGGAGATGTGTGTGTGCTTAGTCACTCAGCCATGCCTGATTCTTTGCTACCCCATGGATTGTAGTCCACCAGGCTCCTCTGTCCATGGGGATTCTCCAGGCAGTAATACTGGAGTGGATTGCCATGCCCTCCTCCAAGGGATCTTCCCAACCAAGGGATCAAACCCAGGTCTCCCAAATTGCAGGTGGATTCTTTAACCAGCCTACTCAGAAAATAAGAAAAACCTCAAATAAAAAAATATCCTACCCTTAGACCTAAAGGAACTAGAAAAAGAACAAAAACCAAAGTTAATAGAAGGAAAAAAATCATAATGATCAGAGCAGAAATAAATGAAATAGAGACTGTATAAAAGCAATAGAAACAATGAATGAAAACTGTTAGCTGGTTCTCTTAAAAGATAAACTTGATAAACCTTTGCCCAGATTCATCAAGAAAGAAAAAAACAAAAAAGGAGAACTTGAAACAATAAACATCAGAAATGAAACAAAAGAATAATAAATCTGCTATCACTTTATATAGGACCTAAAAATAGAACAAATTAAGAAACAGAAACAGTCTCACAGTTACAGAGAACAAACTAGTGGTCAGTAACAGGGTGAAGGCTTAGGAGGAGGAGCAAGATAAAAGTAGTAATAGATAAAAGTGATAAACATGTACAAACTGCTGTATATAAAATCAATCAGCTATAAGGATCTATTACACACACAGGGAATATAGCCAGCATTTTATAATATCTTTAAATGCCAGGGCACTGTGGTCAGAGAAACAGTCCCTTTTCTTTTTCAATCCTGATAAAATCGCTTCTTTTTCCAGGATGAAGGGGATCCACAAAGTAACATGTAGGTGGTAGGGTATCGAGGACTTCATCTTGGTCTCTTTTGCTGACATACTGGATGGAATTATTTAGTGTCAAAAGCAAAACCATCCTTAATGAGAAAGAAGCCCATGAATACCTTCTATCCCTAACACCATACCTATTATGTTTATGAATTCATATTTCAAGCACTGTGTAATCAAGGACAGATGTCACATGATATTGAGTCATTCTGGTCACCTAATTATTAAATGCCCCTTCTGCAATGGATGCTTCATGGTGGGTAGTAAATTGTGACACAGATGTCCTTTTCTATGGTTGCTCTTACTCTACAGATTAATACATTATTGTAAATCAACTATATTTCAACTTAAAAAAAAAACATTGTCACTTATAGCCATAGGAGAAAAACTAATGGCCAAGTAGATGGACTTGGCCACATACTGCTACTTTTGATTGTAAAGTAGCATAACTTCAGAGAAGAATGAATTTGCAAGCTGGCAAGTCCCTCCCTACAAAGTCAGGTGCCTCATGTAAATGGTGGGTGCCTGACATTTAGGATAAAAATATCTGGAAGATATACATGATGTATTAGTATCCACAAATGCTATGGAACCTTCTGGATCTATTAGAGGACAGAACAAACTATCTCCCTCCTTATGCTTAAAGACCATACAGATGCCTCAACCAGGTCAGAAATCATACAGGAAAATACAATTCTCCTCAAAATCTGCTCTTATCTCCCATGCTGAACACACAAACCAAAAACTGATGGCAAGGATGACTATATTGGGCAAATTTATCCTGTTGAAAAAGAAAAGGGATTTTACACTGAATAATGTTCACTACAATAAGTGAAACGAAAATACGAGAACTGAATTGACTCGGTATGAAAGATGAGAATCAAAGGCCAGAGAAGGTAGCATGGTAATATCCATCTACTTTTTAATATTTCTCCCTCAAAATCACCAATTTCCTATTTTCAGTAAGACCTAAGGGGCACTCCACTTATTAAGGTAATTAAAAAACACATCGGCACAGTGGTCACCTGTACGGCTGTTGTGAAGGATGCACAGCAGCAGGAGTGAATGACCAGAGGATCTTCTGGTCTTCCTACCTACCACACAGTTCAGAAACTACTGGCCTGAGAGATCCTGGGATAAGCTTTTAAAAGCACAGCTGAGATTCCATCTTAGAGATGACCATCTCTGAAAGTAGGAGATTGTCCCTCAGGAGGCAATGTAAACCTTAAATTGATGGTGATTATTTGCTTCTGGGTTCCCGACCAGTAGAACACGTGGGTCCCAGAACCAAAGGGATAGAAGCAGAATTCCCTCACTTATTGTCACACCCACTAACATATTCGAAGAATCTATGTGCTCCATCTCTGAATTTTCAAGTTCTGTGGATCTAAAAGTCCTAGTACCCAGAAAGAAATGATTCCATCGAGGCATATAGTAAGAGCTCTGCTAAATATAAAATTTTGGTTGGCACTGGGTCTCTTCAGTTCCTCACACAAACAGAACAGTATGCAAAGGAAAGGACTGACCACCTTGACAGGGGCATGGATGCCAATCATCATAAATACTGTGTTGAATATTATGCATCAGAGCTAGGATTTGGTCCTCAGCCTTTCTTAGTGTTCCAACAACCAGTGTTATTTCAGATGTATCTTGTTTTAATTTCAGAATTTCCATTTGGTTCTTTATTATAGTTTCTAACTCTCTGCTGAGATTTCTTATTCTTTGACTCATCATAAGTATATTTTCCTATCATTATTATAATAACCATTGCAAAACCTTTCTTAACTTCAAAATCTGTTTCATCTCAGGCCCAGTCTCCATTGATTGTCTTTTTTCTAGGAAATGGGTCAGTGTGAGGAACAGTCTCTTGTTCCCCCTTATTTCAAGTTATAGTGAATTGTATATCAGACCCTTAAATATTATACTGCAGATCCTCTGAATTCTGTTATACTCTTCCAAAGGTTTTTGTTTATTTGTTTTACCAGGTAATTAACTTGATGGAACTAAAACTGTCTTTGTGTGTGTGTGTGCGCGCGTGTGTGTGTGCGTGTGTGTGTGTGTGTGTGTGTGTGTGCACGTGCTAAGTTGCTTCAGTAGTGTCCAGCTCTGTGGGACCCTATGGACTGTAACCTGCCAGGCTCCTCTGTCCATGGGATTCTCCAGGCAAGAATATTGCAGTGGGCTGCTTTGCCCTCTTCCAAGGGATCTTCCCAATCCAGGGATCAAATCCGTGCCTCTTATGTCTCCTGCATTGGCAAGTGGGTTCTTTACCACTAGCGCCCCCTGGGAAGTTCCATGTGTATACACACGTGCACTCTAAAAATGGTCTCTTGTTCTGCCCACCTTGTGTGATTCAGGAGTTATCTAGAGATTTTTAGAGTTTATACACAAAATTTTCAAGGAACTTGGGGTTCCCTCTCTCTGGATGCCTCCTTCCTGTGACCCCCTCCTGGATTACCAGCTATCGTAGCTGCTGTGTGAGGGTTTCTCATTGCGGTGGTTTCACCTGTTGGACAGAACAGACGCTAAGGCACACGGGCTTCAGAAGTTGCAGCGCATAGGCTCATTAGTTGTGGCTTCTAGACTCTAAAGCACAGGCTCAACAGCTGTGGTGCACAGGCTTAGTTGCTCCGTGGCATATGGGATCTTCCTGGATCAGGGACTGAACCTGTGTCTCCTGTATCAGCAGGCAGATTCTCTACCAGGGAAGCCCTCTGGCAATTTTATGTGCTCTGTATGGTACATAAAAAACCTGCCCACAGGCTAGAAGCTATGAAAATGAGAATATTCTTTGATCCATAGCATTCCCTTCACCAAACTGCTGACTCCTCTTCAAAATTTTCCATTTTTTTCAAATTTCCTCCAATGCCCTCAGGTAGTTGTTCTTTTGTATTTCATCTTTTGTATTAATATATAAGAGCATACACTTCTTTCGAGTGTCACACAGTATCAGCTTACTGGATCATACAGGAAGTACCGATCATCTTTGACTTACAGTGGGCTATGTCCTGAAAAGCCATTGTAAGTTAAAAATACTTAGTTGAAAATGTACTAAATATACCTAACCTCATTGTGAGTTCAGAACTATACACCGCAGCTTAGCTTAACCTACATTAAACATGTTCAGAATACCCACGTTAGGCTGTAGTTAGGCACAATCACCCAACACAAAGCCTATTTTATAATTAAGTGTTGAATTAGTATCTCATGTAATGTGTTGAATACTATACTGGAGGTAAAAAAACAGAATGGTTATGTGGGTTCATACTGGTTCAAAGTGTACCAGCTGTTTACTCTCAGGACTGGATAGGTGACTGGAAGCCAAGGCTCAATGCTGCTGCCCGGAATTATGAGAGACAATTGTACTGCTGCTGCTGCTGCGGTGTCTGATTCTGTGCAATCCCATAGACGGCAGCCCACCAGGCTCCCCCGTCTCTGGGATTCTCCAAGCAAGAACACTAGAGTGGGTTGCCACTTCCTTCTCCAATGCGTGAAAGTGAAAAGTGAAAGTGAAGTGGCTCAGTCGTGCCTGACTTCGTGACCCCATGGACTGCAGCCTACCAGGCTCCTCCATCCATGGGATTTTCCAGGCAAGAGTACCAGAGTGGGGTGCCATTGCCTTCTCCAGACAATTGTACTGCACATCATTAATGGGGAAAAGATCAAAATTTGAATTCTGAAGTATGGTTCCTACTGAATATGTGGCACTTTCACATTATTGTAAAGTAGAAAAATTACAGGTCAAATCATAGTAAGTCAAGCACTTCTTGTATATGATAGAGACTCCTGACAAGGTTTAACTGTGGCTGAGCAATCACAGCAACCTTGAAAGTGAAAGTGAAGTCGCTCAGTCGTGTCCAACTCTTTGCGACCCGTGGACTGTAGCCCACAAAGCTCCTCTGTCCATGGGATTCTCCAGGCAAGAATACTGGAGTGGGTTGCCATTTCCTTCTCAGGGGATCTTCCCGACCCAGGGATGGAACCCAGGTCTCCCACATTGCAGACAGACGCTTTAACCTTGGCTTCACCAGGGAAGCCCTTAAATACAAGAATACAGTCTCTCAGAAAACCTCCTATAGAGACACAGAGCTTCAGACCCAAGTCAAACATTTCAAGGGAGGAAAAGAAGCCAGGTTGAAAGAAGAAGGGGGAGGAGGCGGGAGAGGGGGGCAAAAGGGGTGACCTTACAGACGTCTCCTGCCACCTACAGATACCCAGGTGTTATGGGACTTTTCCCTGGGCCTCCAGAGAAGGGAGGACTGGAACTCGGCCCTACCAGAAATCAGACCAGACCAGAACCAGAATTCGAGTTCTCTGCCAAGAGAAGGTGATCAGTCTCCAATCTTCAGCTCAGGCTGAGGGCCCTTTGAGAGATTCCTGCATCCAGGACTGAGGGACTAGAAAAATGGGGAAGGATAGGAAGGGTTAAGGAGAGGAAAGAGAGAGGGAAGGGCAGAGAGGTCAATAAAGTCTCTTGTTCCTTATCGGTCGGGGCACTGTGGCCAGCTGTCCACATCAGGAGGAGACCGGGGACAAAAGGGTCCCAGTTGCAGCCACCGAGTCTGGTCCATTGGCAGGCAAGCTGGCCCCTGAGTATCCCAACTGGTCAGGATGTCAATCTCAGCGAAGAAGAGTCCCCGCCAGAGTCACCATTTGTTGCAGGAAGGCAGACCCCTTCCAGGGCCCGAAACTGGGCTCTTGTCTAACACTCGGAATGAATTGTCCGAGGAGACACATGTGCTGACAAAGCAACCCTAAGTGCAGGTAATCAGAGCCTAGGCTCCTCAAATGATGGTCTGGTTTACCTCACCAGTCTTCTACTAGAACAGCAGAAGTGCTAGCTACAGGCGAGTCTGAAATGAGTTTTGAAGGAGATTGTGAGAATCAGCTTTGGCCATGGGACCAATTATACCAGAGGGGATTAAAGCTTGTCACACCGAGCCCCAAATTTTTCCATATAAAGGATAGCCAATCATTTATTAAAAAAAAAAAAACAAAACTTTCAACTTAATGGTAAAGCACTGGAAGGTGAACATTAGAAGACACAGCTGGTCTCTTGTCCAAAAACCACCTCAGGTCTCATTAGCTCTACATATCCACCTCTTAACTTCTGCTGCTCTGCCAAAAGTTTGCATCTATGGTCTTCAACAAGGGACCATCTTCAGCTTAAGAGAACAACCCTGCTGAAAGTGCCGGGGAGTTTATGATCAACCACCCGCTCCATCCCAGCCTTGTAGCCAATGTAACTGATTCAATAACTGATGCAGGAGTAAAAAAGCCCAGCTCCCTTGGCAAAGGATGAAACAAACAGGTATAATTTATTGCTTCAGAATTCCTGCAAAATCAGGCTGATACTAGCACTTTATCTGACCCTAAACTCTTGCTTGTGGGTGTTTTTTTTGTTTTTTGTTTTTTTTTTTTACCCTTCCATATCCTGCTTTCCTGCTTCGTTATCAGTTTCTTCTGGGAGTATTTCCTTAGGAATTCATATTCAGTTAAATCCCTGGCTCAAGGTCTATTTCCTGGAGACCTTGTCTGAAAACACTGTAGATTCAGTGTGCTGCTGCCCGTAAGAGAACATGAGCACAGTAGCGTGCCAAAGACGCGGGAAGACCCGAGGACAGCCTCACAGAATCTAGCCCCTGCATCGCAAAATGTATCACTGCCAGTGTAATGCCGTCAATGACAAGGGGTGACCAGCCACATCTCAGCAGGGACGGCAAACTGTCCAAACTAACAGATGCAGGAATTTGTTCAGTGTGGCAGAGACTAGCAACAGTGTGAAAGATAATTCAGCAAAAGCCCCTGACCTACTGCCCACACTGTTCTAGAAGCATCTCTCATTCAAGATGCCCCCCAAAAACATAGCAAATGGAAAGGGAACAAATCTTTACAGTTAAGTATGCCTATGTTTTGAACTATAAAGTGCCTAAGATAATAATAAATATTTGTGAGTAGAAAATAGTCAGATCAGACTGAATATACCAGAATGCGAGAAGAAGTTATTTAGTCTTTGAAGAGTTGAGTCTGCAAAGCAAAGGCAAGGTCAGTTACATAAAATTCATTAATATTTTAGATTTTTGCACATCTACATCTTAGGGTTTAAATTTTTAATCCACTTAAACTTCAATTAGATGAAATTTTTAAATTTTCAGAGTAATTTCTATTTAATGAGGAAGGTAGGAATTTGTACCCCATTAATGGAAGAGAAAAAAAAATAGCTTTAAATGGTTAAATAACTAAGGTCACAAACAACAGAGTTAGTGCAGGACAAATATTCAAAATAATTTTCTGACTTTGAAATCCAATTCAGTGTATTTTCAAACTTAGAAGCAGTGGATCAGTTAGTAACTTAAGCCTAGGCAAGACAGTTAATCATTGTGACTCTGACACTTCTTTTTATATCTCTAGCTTGGTCTCCACAAGGTTAATCCATACTCCTCATAGCAATCCTCGGAGCCAAATTGTATTATCTCAATGGCTGCTGACATACTCATGAAAGGTACTGCTCACTTCTTCAGAGAAGTACTTTAAAATTCCCTTAATATACCTGTGAGTTCTGATGATCTCACCCAGATTTTAACTAACTCTTTTGTTCATCAGAATTACATAGAGGTTTTTAAAAAAACAAAACAATGAAGTACCTGTGATAGAAACCCATCTCATCCCAGAAGTTTAGACTTAGTGGATCAGAGGTAAGCTCTTGACTTCTGTATTTTTTTTTTAATTTATTTATTTTAATTGAAGGCTAATTAGTTGCTCTGGGTGATTCTCATGTGAAACAAAGTCTGCAAACTCCCCCTCCTACCTAACTTTGCTTAGTTCTGAACTCTCATCTCACAATTTTTTTCTCTTTTCTTTGGCCCTGGGAACCTTGTCTGGTTTCTCCCTTGACTCCCTCGATCTTGCCTCAGTTCATCATTGGATTTAATTCAGCAAACCCCAGTGAGTTTTCCTTTTTAACATGAGTAATAATCTTCCTCTTTGAAAATTACTTTTAAAATACAGACAAACTCATTTAACCCATAAAAAATGGCCTCCTGATTAATGGCATCAATCTTAAACACACTGCCATGTTTTGTCTCTTCCATTATAAGTAGTTAGAGCTTTTTCTATTATCAGAAAATTAGATAATATACTATGAAAGGTATGTAATACCTTTTTTTCTCATAATATACTATGAAAGGTATGAAATACCTTCTTTTCTCAAAATACCAAGGAATGGTTCAGGCGGGGCTGGGAAATCCCAAAACAACAGAAAACTATGTGATGATAACTTTAAGGAAGTCATTTATGCTTAACTAAATATTATTTCCCTTTAATCCAGTGGTCAAAGGAGGGCTCTGAGACTGGTTTTTCTTAGTGGCTTGAAGGATTCTATGTCTTGACAAAAACAGAAGCAGACAAAGGTCAGGATCCACGTCTGTAAACATATAAAGGTCACATCAGATAGGAGGCAGGCGCTCTAGGGCATTGGGCAGAGACAGAAGTCTAGTGTTGCAAACACTCAGCCATCCTGGACAAATTAATCTGTGACTCTTTCATATGATATACGTTTCTCTTACTCCTTCCATCTACCATCAACACAGTCCCTCTATATGTGCGAAATCAAGGAAAAGCCAAACTAAGCACATAAATGAATCACAGAGTAAGCCCAGAATAAGTCACAAGACCTTGTGTATCCCAACAAGGAAGACTGCATATGTAACAGCAACACTGCTGTGGATGCTAGAAAAAGTACATCAATAGGCCTAAAGTAGTTTCATCCCAGGTGTCAAATTTAACCTGAAAATATCTGTAAGACATACACTTGAACAGTCCTCCATAAAACATTCCCTAAGTGTATGCAAATGAACAGACTCAGAATAATGTTTACCACACACCCAGATTTTATATGTATTGATCGCAGTACCACCAATCTTATAAAACTAATAGCTCTGCCTAATTTAGAAAAGTTGCTGAAGAGATCTACATAGATATTTAACATACTTTAAATTCAAAGGCTGAAAACAAAAGGACTGTATCATAAATGCAGAGATTACATTATAATTTTATCATAAAAAGCAGAAGATTATTTAACATACCTATTCCTTTTGAGAGCTCAGAAGCACAGCACTGCTAAATTGAAGCACAATGTTGCAGATATTACCGAATTTTATAAATGTTTAAAAACTGACTCTTCCAAAGAAGTAAAATTAATGATAAGAGTTCCTGATGTGTGCATTTTTAAAGGTGTTGGCCAGGAGCTAGCCTGACAGACCAACAGTGGATGTGGTCCAAGGTACACGTACCGTACAGAAAATTAGGAGGAATCATGGGCTTCCCATCTTTCAGGATTTGGAACAGCTCCACTGGCATTCCATCACCTCGACTAGCTTTGTTCATAGTGATGCTTCTTAAGGCCCACTGGACTTTTCATTTCAGGATGTCTGGTTCTAGGTGAGTGATCACACCATCGTGGTTATCTGGGTCATAAAGATCTTTTTGTATAGTTCTCTATATTCTTGCCACCTCTTCTTAATATCTTCTGCTTCTGTTTAGGTCCATGCCATTTCTGTCCTTTATTGTGCCCATCTTTGCATGAAAAGTTTCTTTTATAACTCTAATTTTCTAAAATAGATCTCTAGTCTTTCCCATTCTGTTGTTTTCCTCTATTTCTTTGCATTGATCGCTGAGGAAGGCTTTCTTGTCTCTCCTTGCTATTCCTTGGAACTTTGCATTCAAATGGATATATCTTTCCCTTTCTCCTTTAGCTTTAGCATCTCTCCTTTTCTCAGCTATTTGTAAGGCCTCATCAGACAACCATTTTGCCTTTTTGCATTTCTTTTTCGTGGGGATAGACTTGATCACTGCCTCCTGTACAATGTCATGAACCTCCGTCCATAGTTCTTCAGGCACTCTATCAGATCTAATCCCTTGAATATATTTCTCACTTCCATTGTAATTGTAAGGGATTTGATGTAGGTCATACCTGAATGGTCTAGTGGTTTTCCCTACATTCTTCAACTTAAGTCTGAATTTGGTAATAAGGAGTTCATGATCTGAGCCACAGTCAGCTCCTGGTTTGTTTTTGCTGACTGTATAGAGCTTCTCCATCTTTAGCTGCAGAGAATATAATCAATCTGATTTTGGTGTTGACCATCTGGTGATGTCCATGTGCATAGTCTTCTCTTGTACTGTTGGAAGAGGGTGTTTGCTATGACCAGTGTGTGCTCTTGGCAAAGCTCTATTAGCATTTGCTCTGCTTCATTCTGTACTCCAAGGCCAAATTTGCCTGTTACTCCAGGTGTTTCCTGACTTCCTACTTTTGCATTCCTGTCCACTATAATGAAAAGAATATCTTTTGGGGTGCTGGTTCTAGAAGGTCTTGTATGTCTTCATAGAACCTAAAAGATGATGCTGTGCAAGTGCTGCACTCAATGTGCCAGCAAGTCTGATAAACTCAGCAGTGGCCACAGGACTTGAAAATGTGTTTTCATTCTGATCCCAAAGAAAGGCAATGCCAAAGAATGCTCAAACTACCACACAATTGCACTCATCTCACACACTAGTAAAGTAATGCTCAAAATTTTTCAAGCCAGGCTTCAACAGTATGTGAATCATGAAATTACAGATGTTCAAGCTGGATTTAGAAAAGGCAGAGGAACCAGTGATCAAATTGCCGACATCCATTAGAACACTGAAAAAGTAAAAGAATTCCAAATATATATATACTTTTACTTTATTGATTATGCCAAAGGCTTTGACTGTGTAGATCAAACTGTGGAAAATTCTTCAAGAGATGGGTATACCAGACCACCTGACCTGCCCCCTGAGAAATCTGTATGCAAGTAAAGAAGTAACAGAACTAGACATGGAACAACAGACTGGTTCTAAATAGGAAAAGAGAACATCAAGGCTGTATTTTGTCATCCTGCATATTTAACTTATATGCAGAGTACATCATGAGAAATGCTGGAATGGATAAAGCACAAGCTGGAATCAAGATTGCCAGGAAAACTATCAATAACCTCAGATATGCCGATGACACCACCCTTATGGCAGAAAGCGAAGAACTAAAGAGCCTCTTGATGACAGTAAAAGAGGGAGTGAAAAAGTTGGCTTAAAACTCAACATTCAGAAAACTAAGATCATGGCATTTGGTCCCATCACTTCATGCAAACAGATGGGGAAACAATGGAAAAAGTGATAGACTATATTTGGGGGGGGGGGTTCCAAAATCTTTGCAGATGATGACTGCAATCATGAAATTAAAAGACGCTTACTCCTTGGAAGAAAAGTTATGCCCAACCTAGAGAGCTTATTAAGAAGCAGAGACATTACTTTATAAACAAAGGTCCATCTAGTCAAAGCTATGGTTTTTCCAGTAGTCATTTATAGGTGTGAGAGTTCGACTATAAAGAAAGCTGAGCACTGAAGAATTGATGCTTTTGAATTGTAGTATTGGAGAAGATCCTTGAGATTCCTTTGGACAGCAAGGAGATCCAATCAGTCCATCTTAAAGGAAATCAATTCCGAATATTCATTGAGAGGACTGATACTGAAGCTCCAATACTTCGGCCACATGATGTGAAGAACTGACTCACTGGAAAAGACTCTGATGCCACGAAAGATTGAAGGCAGGAGGAGATGGGGATGACAGAGGAAGAGGTGGTTGGATGGCTTCATAGACTCAATGGATGTGAGTTTGAGTAAAATCTGGGAGTTGGTGATGGACAGGGAAGCCTGGCATGCTGCAGTCCATGGGGGTCACAAAGTTGGACATGATTGGGGGACAAACAACAAGGAGGCCATAGGCTGTAGGCTGTGACCTATAACCTTATGCTAATACCTTTTAAACATGCTATGTACCTATCAGTCCATGGGGTCGCTGAGAGTCGGGCACAACTGAGCGACTTCACTTTCCCTTTTCATTTTCATTCATTGGAGAAGGAAATGGCAACCCACTCCAGTATTCTTGTCTGGAGAATCCCAGGGACGGGGGAGCCTGGTGGGCTGCCATCTATGGGGTCGCACAGAGTCGGACACAACTGAAGCGACTTAGCAGCAGCAGCATGTACCTATCCTGTTACTAGAAATGAAAAAAATGTTTTATCTCAAATTATGTTAACTTCCAGTATTATGTGAAATCTAAAACTGTTCTAAACACACTTCAGTAATGTTTCCATTTAATGGTTCAACTTCAAAGATAATTTGGAGACAGATCAGGGTCTTTATAATTTGATCTAAGAAAATCTAGTCTTCACCTTGTACCTTGTGGTGTGATGAGAGCTAACATCATTCTCATCTCTAGCTTGTCTGCAATAAAGAGAGCTCTGTGGATTCTAAAAGGGTGATCATCAATAACTAGGCCACTTGAAAGATGTTTATAACTTCCCATTTTGTACTACACATTCTGAACATGAAATAGCTCAGAAGATAAAGTACAGCTTTCTTGCCTAATTTGTTCATTTATGTTCCCTTGTGTCAAAACACTTGGTGGGTCTTTTCAAACAGGTAAACTGTACCCAGTGAAATCTCTGAAGTGAAAGCGTTAGTTGTGCAGTCGTGTCCAACTCTTTGTGACGCTGTGGACTGCCGCCCACCAGGCTCCTCTGTGTATGGGATTCTCCAAGCAAGAATACTGGAGTGGGTTGCCATTTCCTCCTCCAGGGGATCTTCCTGACCCGGGGATTGAAACCACATCTCTTGTGTCTCCTACATTAGTAGGCAGGTTCTTTACCACTAGTGCCAGCTGGGAAGCCCTTTGTCTATGTAATTAGTGGTATTTCTTATGTCTATCCATAGAGAATCTTCAGGTTCTGGGTTCTCTCTGCTAATTATCAGTGCATGAAATGCATTTCTTCCCTTCCATACTACCCTCAACTTGGAAAATTCAGTGACATTTTCTCCGTAGAATCTAGTTGGCTTATATAAAAACATAGTCAGTACCTTCTTGATGTTTTGCTGCTGCCCTAAGGACAACCTATAAAGCAGGCTCAATGTAGGGTTTAAAAGTAAATGTGCTGAAGAAAAATCATAATTTGAAAAGATACATGCATGCCAATGTTCACAGAAGCATTATTTACAATAGCCAAAACATGGACACAAGCTAAATGTCCACTGACAGAATTGGATAAAGAAAATGTGGGTGTATATACAAATACACACATATACATACCTATATATGTATACACACACACACACACACACACACATGCACACAGAGACAATGTAATGTTGCTGTTGCTGCTGCTAAGTCGTCACTTCAGTCGTCTCCGACTCTGTGAGACCCCATAGACGGCAGCCTACCAGGCTTTCCCATCCCTGGGATTTTCCAGGCAAGAACACTGGAGTGGGTTGCCAGTTCCTTCTCCAATGCATGAAAGTGAAAAGTGAAAGTGAAGTCGCTCAGTCGTGTCCAACCCTCAGCGACCCCATGGACTGCAGCCCACCAGGCTTGTCCATCCATGGGGATTTTCAAGGCAAGAGTAGTGGAGTGGGGTGCCATTGCCTTCTCCGCAATGCAATGCTACTCATCCATAAAAACTCATGAAGGAAATAATGGCATCTGCAGCAACATGGTTGAGCTTAGAGATTATTATACTGAGTGAAGTAAGATAGACAAAGACAAATATCTTCAGATATCACTCATGTGGAAACTAATTTTAAAAATATATAAATGAACTGATTCATAAAACAGAAACAGACTCACAGACTTCAAAAGCAAACTGATGGTTACCAAAAGGAAAATATGGTTTGGGGGAGGAATAAATTAGGAGCATACACACACTATTCTATATAAGACAGAGAAACAACAGAGACCTACTGTATAGCACAGGGAACTCTACTCAGTATTCTGTAATAACCTTTATAGAAAAAGAATCTGAAAAAGAGTAAATATATGTATATGTATAACTGAATCATTTGCTGCACACCTGAAACTAAGACAACATTGTCAATCAACCATACTCCCATAAATTTCATTTTTGAAATGAATGAACATGGAAGATAATGTCTAGGACAGTACTTGAAAAATAGAATTGGCCAAAGGAAGGAGAGAGAGAGCGGAAAGCACAGTAAGCAGAGGGAATAACACAAGCATAGGAATGGGGGAGGAATGCACGGTGGTGTACAGGGAGGAACTGTGAGCAGCAGCAGGAGATGAAGCTGAGGATGAAGCAAAGCCAACTCGTGGAGCCGCAGCCAAACAGCTGATATTCGGTTAGCATCGGCACACCAGCTACTGTAGAATATGGTGAACACAGAGGAGAGCAGGCTGACCAAAAGTGGTGAGGAGGCATGGCAAGTGCAGCAAAAGTGGCTCTACTATTCCCTATCACTGTTTTCAAGGCTAGCTGTGGCTATATAGCTAGTGTATGACCTGCGCAACCTTAGCGTCTACACTGGCAGCACTGCGCATGAGGACAGTGAAAGAAAATTTTCATCAAAGATCTGCACACCTCTGCAAGGAAAATAGTCACAGTCATCATCAATTTTTATAGTTGTCTTGCAACTGTATGTTAAACAATCCTGGCTACAATAGCCTATAAAAAGATACCACAATAGATATCTTTACTAAATAAAAGCCATTTTGAATATATGAATATGGATACATACATACATTTTAAAATTTTTCTGGAAGCAAAAAATTACATTTATAGCACCATTACACGACAGATTGAGAGAAAACAAGTACCATTTATAGAAAGAAAATACTAAATGTTAATGCCATGACTATGCAATATCACTGTGTGGATCAAAATAAACTGGAAAATTCTGAAAGAGATGGGAATACCAGACCACCTGACCTGCCTCTTGAGAAATCTGTATGCAGGTCAGGAAGCAACAGTTAGAACTGGACATGGAACAACAGACTGGTTCCAAAGAGGAAAAGGAGTACGTCAAGGCTGTATATTGTCACCCTGCTTATTTAACTTATATGCAGGGTACATCATGAGAAACGCTGGACTGGAAGAAACACAAGCTGGAATCAAGATTGCCGGGAGAAATATCAATAACCTCAGATATGCAGATGATACCACCCTTACGGCAGAAAGTGAAGAGGAGCTAAAAAGCCTCTTGTTGAAAGTGAGAGAGGAGAGTGAAAAAGTTGGCTTAAAGCTCAATATTCAGAAAACGAAGATCATGGCATCTGGTCCCATCACTTCATGGGAAATAGATGGGGAAACAGTAGAAACAGTGTCAGACTTT
>SJXQ01001565.1:162948-209348 GCA_006408695.1 Aepyceros melampus | reverse complement strand
GAACTCTCCGGGAGTTGGTGATGGACAGGGAGGCCTGGCATACTGTGATTCATGGGGTCGCAAAGAGTCGGACACGACTGCGCAACTGGACTGAACTGGACTGGACTGGACTGAACCTAGATAGTATATTCAAAAGCAGAGACATTACTTTGCTGACTAAGGTCCATCTAGTCAAGGCTATGGTTTTTCCTGTGGTCATGTATCGATGTGAGAGTTGGACTGTGAAGAAGGCTGAGTGCTGAAGAATTGATGCTTTTGAACTGTGGTGTTGGAGAAGACTCTTGAGAGTCCCTTGGACTGCAAGGAGATCCAATCAGTCCATTCTGAAGGAGATCAGCCCTGGGTTTCTTTGGAAGGAATTATGCTAAAACTGAAGCTCCAGTACTTTGGCCACCTTATGCGAAGAGTTGACTCATTGGAAAAGACCCTGATGCTGGGAGGGATTGGGGGCAGGAGGAGAAGGGGATGACCAAGGATGAGATGGCTGGATGGCATCATGGACTCAATGGACATGAGTCTGTGTGAACTCCGGGAGTTGGTGATGGACAGGGAGGCCTGGTGTGCTGCGATTCATGGGGTCGCAAAGAGTCGGACGCGACTGAGCAACTGAACTGAACTAGATATCATGAAATGTTTTTGTTATAAAAGTTTTCAAATGTACAGACAAGTACAAAAATAGAACATCTACTTACTCACCATGCATATTTAACAACTGTTAATATGTTATCATATTTACTTTAGATTTCTTAAGATAGCTTTCCAAATATAAGTTAACATCTTTGTAGTCCTCCCTCCCCATTCCTAGTACTAAGTGCCTCTTCAAGTCCAGGTTTATATGCTTATTTCACATTTTTTCAGCAAATGTATGTATCTAATAACCATATATAGAGGGTTCTTTTATTTACATACATGGTATCATACTATAACATGCCTTTTTCCCTAAAAGTTATGTTTTGAAATTAATGCATGTCAGTACATGGAAACTGGCTATCCATTATGCAAATAAATGACTATTTATCCACTCCTCTACTAATGGGACTTTGTTTCTAATTTTTTCCATTGCACACAATGCTGGAAAATATCCAAGACTTTCCCCTAGGTCTATGCATAAAATAGCAATTGTTCAGTCATTGATGATTCTTGCTCAATTTTACAAAAAGTTATCAAATGGCTCTCCAAAATTATTACTGAATTCTACCTTCTTTGACCTGATATACTACAGTAGAGAACTTACTGTTTCTTCATGCTCTTATCAGTCTTGATATTGTCAATCATTTATTTGCCAATCTTATGAATCAAACCATATCTCACTCTGGTTAATTCCCTGAGTACTGGTGAGGCTGAGCTTATTTACATGTGTTAACCAGTCCTTCATATTTCTTCTGTGGACTGCCTATTCATACCCTTTGTCCATTTTTCTATAAGTTTTTCCTACTTTGCTTAGTTTGTGTAAATTCTTCATAAATTTTGGATTCTACCTCTTTGTTCAGTAGTACTTTTTTTTTTACAAATATATTCTTTAGTTCTTGGCTTAAATTTTTTATTAAAAATTTGATGTAAGCATACTATTAATATTTTATTTTATCATTGTGTTTTTTTGTGACTGAAGAATACTTTAGTGAAGTCGTTCAGTCGTGTCCGACTCTTTGCAACCCCATGGACTGTAGCCTACCAAGCTCCTCTGTCCGTGGGATTTTTCAGGCAATAGTACTGGAGTGGATTGTCATTTCCTTCTCCAGGGGATCTTCCTGACCCAGGGATCGAACCCAGGTCTCCCACATTAGAGACAGACGCTTTACCGTCTGAACCACCAGGGAAGTCTGAAGAATACCTTAACTACCCTAATATTAGAATGAAAGTCTTATGTTTTAATATTTTATAGTTATGTTTTTCAAATTTCTGTCTTTACTCCTTTTGGAATTTACCTTTGTGTATAATGTCAGATAGGAGTGAGGTTTTTTTATTTTTATTTTTTTTCCATATGAATAACTACTTGCCTCAGTGCTGTCTAATGAATAGTCCTTTTGCCATTGCTTTGCAAAGGCATCTCTGCTGTATGCCAAAATTTCATTATATGCTCCTTTCTGGCCTCTGTCTTCTGTTTTACTGATACATTGTTCCATGAGCTAAAAACATAAATGATTTTTTTTTAAATAATAGCTTAAAGGTTAAAATAGTGTTCAGCTCAAATTCCACAGATAGTAATTTAGTGCCACTGAAACATATATTTAATGAATTTTCTTTAGCGGTGCATCTAATAAAGGGACACACATAGGTTTAAACTCCAATAGTCCTGGGCTAATCCCAGCTGGCAAGGAGCCATCAACATGTGGTTAATTATTCTCTGCCCCTCCCTATGTTCTTATCTATAAAATGGAGGGGAAAAAAGTCCCCTGCCTGCTTATGATCTATTATTCTGCTTATCTCCTTCCTTTCACAGACCTTGTCATAAGCTATAGCAATTTTCATTTGCTTACTTATCTCTCCATATAAATAAGAATATAGAAGCCCTTCCATTTACCACTGTGTTCCCAATATCTACAATAGTGATTTATACATGATATATAGTCTAAAAATGTATATCAAATTATGAATAAAAGAATGAATTTCTGGATTTAAAGCAAGAAACTTAAAAACAAACATAAAAAACTTGGAAATTTGCTATGAATAGCATTTTAAAATTTATTTTAATGTTGGAAAATATTTTAATACTATTATAAAACCTTATGATTATCCCTTGCTAAGATGAATATGACAGATTCTACCTCCTAAAGATATTGAGGGGCAGGAAATTGCAATATATGTTAAAATGGTCATGAAAGGTCTCAGGGACTCTGAGAAAACTTCTGAAAAAAAAATGAATATAGATGAGCAGCAAAGACTCTACCAATAAAGGGGACAGCAAGACAAAAAAAGCTCACACCAGGAAATGAACATGGAATGATTGAGATGAGAATTTTACAAAACTATCAGTAGACATTGAAAGATGTGAAGTACAATTTTTAACATTTTATCCATTAAAATACTTCCCCTTTCACTCTTATATATATTTTTTCAAAGCATTAATAGTATACTTAAACTATTTCTTTGTGATAAGAAAGTTAGGTGAGAGTTTGAAATCCTGTATCCCTCCAATATCAGGATACACACAGAACATTAAAGTCTCGCTGACCTGCAATCTTAGTGAAACCAGCCCCTCTGTTGGATTTCCGGTACTTCCTGTTTCTTGATAGGATGTGTTCTGAGTAGTCTAACAATGTAATCAAAGGAAGGATAATTAGATCTTTCATATTATTTTAACACTGACTTTATCAAAGTAAAATAACATTGATTTTGAGTATTAAATCATTTCAAACGGGCAGAATTCTATTAAACCAAAAAATTATTTCTACACAGAGGCTTCCTAAACAGAGTTTGATTTTCACACAGTTCATATTTTTAATTAAAAATGTGTCTCTTTATCCACTGTAATATCTAAGTAAATTTAGTTTGTGTTTAATATTAAGAACACTGATATTTCCTCAAATACATGAAAATTATGAAAATCTGTCACCTAATTAATCAGAGATTTGTCAATATCACCAGCATTTGTATTTTTTGCTGTCTATAGAAATCCAGCCACTTTTCAGTTGTCCTTTTCTAGCTCTTCCTCTCTCTTTCGTTAGGCTAGTGTCCCCTTGACTAATTTCCCTTGCTTATACCAAAAGCAAAAATTAGTCTGACTAAAGTTCAAGTTCTTAACAACAAAACATGGAATCATAGGCAAAGACTTACTTAAATAGAGGGGGGAAAATACTTGACACTATATGTGGCTAAAGATTTTGATTCTGCCAATAATTTCAAGAATCTTAAAATGTTAATATAAGGTGAATTCTTTAAAAATCCTTCTGACTCATCAAAACACATGTAATTAATCAAATGCCATTAGGAGGCAATGAAATAGACTTTTCTTAAGCCGATGACCTAATTATGCTACAGTTCTCATCTCTCTGTGCTTAGTCACTCAGTCATGTTGAACTCTTTGAGACTCCATGGACTACAGCCTGCCAAGACCCTTTGTTCATGAAGATTTTCCAGGCAAGAATACTGGAGTGGGTTGCCATGCCCTCCTCCAGGGCATCTTCCCAAACCAGGGATGAAACTCAGGTCACCCTCATTACAGGCAGATTCTTTACCATTTGAGCCACCAAGGAAGCAAAATTCTCATCTCTAACACACTGGAAATATTTATCTTATCAGATATATTTAAATAAAATTCTTATGAAATAGATATGTTTCCCTGTTTTAGAAAATAAGTTGAAAAATAAGACTAATTGTAAATGTTATCTAAGAATAGTAAAGTTAGAGAAAATCTTAAACAACTCAAGAAAGAACTTTCTGAAAGCAATTTTACTACTCTTAAATTGATCAATATAATCAGTATATCAACTGAGCTGTCAAAGCAACTAATCTCATACTGATTTCTACCTTTTCACTACTTCTCACACAAATTTATTTTCTGATTTCTTTGTATCTTTACTAAGCACAGCATTAATTCTGTCTCTGTAAGCACAGCATATCCAACATTCAGCCCGTACAGGTGTGCTTTAGACTCTTGGTAATGTTATGCTCATGAACTGGTTTGGAAGGGGGATAGGAAGAGAATGGAAAATATATTTGTCTAACAGTGCTAGAGACAGGACTCTGTGTCAGGGGGAGATAAAACTCCTTCCGTGGCTACTTCCCCCACCACACCTTCTCACTCAGGCTATAATAAGAGCTTAGAATCCAATTCTGCTGGCTAAATTCAATGTTCTTTGACTTCCCTGGTGGCTCAGACAGTAAAGTGTCTGTCTACAATGCAGGAGACCTGGGTTCGATCCCTGGCTTGGGAAGATCCCCTGGAGAAGGAAATGGCAATCCACTCCTGTACTCTTGCCTGGAGAATCCCATGGTCAGAGGAGCCTGGTGGGCTACAGTCCATGGGGTCGCAAAGAGTCGGACAGGACTGAGTGACTTCCCTTTCTTTCTTTCACTTTTCCATTGACTAGAACTGTCGCTGGTTTTCCATCAGTATATCTAGAGTGGTTAAAGACAGAAAGTAGCTGGGACTATAACTCAAAGATTTCTTCATGAAAGCAGAATGACGTTACATAGTCCATGGCCATCTGGAGTAAAAAATCTGAAATACACTGGGAATCACATTTTAGAAGGCACTATGTGATCTTTCTTTGAGTCAGATTTACTACTCTCATTAGCTTTCTCTGCCTCAACCATAGTAATTAGGGGAAATTTCAAGAAATATACGGTACAAAAGAACTCAATGGGAATTGTGGTGTCAAAATTTCCTGCTCTGTTCATTTCTTATTAATTAGCTGCTTTCTCTCTCGAGGGGGTTTATTTCTTCTTAATGAGAATTATCTGAACTAATCTCAGATTAGTCATGGTTAGTCTTTGGAAAATCTTACTATTGTCCAAGATCTTCCTTTCTCTAAACTTAAGCAAAAACAGGGAAATGGTAAAAAAGAAAGAAAAAAAGAAGGAAAACTCAGATAATGTCAAATTTATAGAAGCATATAGAAAACGTCCATTCTGTGAAAGGTATACAAACACTATAGGAAATCTCTCATAGTCTGAAAAAACACTAATGAGCAAAAGCACACCTTATAAAATGATAAAATACAAAGTTACATGAATTAAAAGATTGTGGCATTGGCCTGTGCATAGACAGATCAGTAGAGTAGATCAAGAGTCTCAAATTATGTGCAACTGAAATGCTTCTCTAAAAGTTTTCCATGAACAAAAATTCATCAACAATACTCCCTTCTTTATTCACCTCTAAGAGATTTGCAACTTCAGCATATTAAAGAATCTGAGGAGTATTTCTCTATAGAGCCTATTTAAACTTATATGACCCTAAATTCTCCAAGCTTGCATGATCATGAAACCTTTCTAAAGAGAATTTCTAAAATTACCTTCCAAAGAACATCATTTGGAATATGCTGGACTAAATAGTACATTCAAAAGCAGAGACATTACTTTGCTGACTAAGGTCCGTCTAGTCAAGGCTATGGTTTTTCCTGTGGTCATGTATCAATGTGAGAGTTGGACTGTGAAGAAGGCTGAGCACCGAAGAATTGATGCTTTTGAACTGTGGAGTTGGAGAAGACTCTTGAGAGTCCCTTGGACTGCAAGGAGATCAACCAATCCATTCTGAAGGAGATCAGCCCTGGGATTTCTTTGGAAGAAATGATGCTAAAACTGAAGCTCCAGTACATTGGCCACCTCATGTGAAGAGCTGACTCATTCGAAAAGACTCTGATGCTGGGAGGGATTGGGGGCAGGAGGAGAAGGGGACGACCAAGGATGAGANCAGGAGGAGAAGGGGACAACAGAGGATGAGATGGCTGGATGGCATCACTGACTCGATGGATGTGAGTCTGAGTGAACTCCAGGAGTTGGTGATGGACAGGGAGGCCTGGCGTGCTGCGATTCATGGGATCGCAAAGAGTCGGACACGACTGAGCAACTGAACTGAATCGACTATAATTCTTACAGATACAAAAAAATCCTGCACAACACAATAAATTTTTAAAAGACAAAAATGTTTACACCTATGAGATCCTCCTACACTTTAACAAGTTGAATCTGCAGCAGTAAGTAATTCTAAATGAGCAGGGTAGAAGCTGGGAATATGCGGTTGGAACAAAAAGCCTTTATATTCTCCTCCCCAAGCTTTTCTATTACCTCACCCCCACAACCCACTATAATCCAGAGACTGCAACTTCTTAAAGAGACATAATAACCCTTTTCCTATCTGGTTTTCCCACCCTATCACTCCACTGTCCTGTCACCAGGCAAACTGGCTTACCTTCCCCATGTTTGTCAGTAAACTGGAAGGCCTGAACTAGTCTCAGTGTCTCATCCACAGAGCGGCCAACAGGAAGGTCATTTATGGTGATCTGTCGAAGGATACCTTTATCATCAATAATAAAAAGGCCCCTGGAAAAAAATATTAAGTCAGATGGAGAGATAGTACAGTTTTAGAAATTGCTATTAGAGTAAATCAGCAGAAACTGGCCTTCCCCTTAGGTCTTGCATAAAGAATGAAACCATTATGCCATCCACCTTAAACTTACACAGTGATGTATTATCAATTATTTCTCAACAGGAAAACAAAACAAAATAAAAAACGTCTCCAGAGATCACAGCTCTACTTATAAAAGATCTTCAGCCAATCAGCCAGTTTCCTGGTGCATATATACCTGAATGAGATGCCTTCATCAGCCTTTAAGACCCCATAGTCCTGAGCAATGGTGCGCTTGGGGTCTGATATCAAGGGAATGTTCATCGGTCCCAGTCCTCCTTGTTTCTTGGGTGTGTTGATCCTATAGTAAAAAAACACATATACAATCACACTCATTCAAATTCTTCTGTAACAAAAGCATTAACTGTGTCTATCCCACCCCAACGTTGCTAATCAACTCCCCAGAAAACTTTAAATTCTTTCCAGCAGTAAATGGTGGTTTAGTGGCTAAGTTGTGTCCAACTCTTGCGACCCCATGGACTGTAGCCTCCCAGGCTCCTCTGTCCATGGGATTTTCCAGGCAAGAATACTGGAGTAGATCGTCATTTCCTTCTCCAGGGGATCTTTCCAACCCCGGAATTGAACCCGGGTTTCCCACATTGCAGGCAAATTCTTTACTGACTAAGCTATGAGGGAAGCCCAGCGGTAAGTGGTTGAAGCCAATTAAAATCACCAGGGTACACTCAGCTGCAACCCAAGCTGCTTTTCCTCTGCTGCTAAGTTATAAGAGCAACAAGAGGAAGTCAGAGCATTTGCACTCCTTCCATGAGGAGCCAGAAGTCAATACTTTTGAAAAAGTCTATTGCCAAAGCCTCCTGGTTCCAGTTGCTGCTTAAAAGCTCCTATGCCTGGACTCCCCTGGTGGTCCAGTGATTAAGACTTCTACCACGTTTCCACTGCATGAGCACACCCCTGGTTGGAGAATTAAGATCCCACATGCCACACAGCACAGATACCAAAAAAAAAAAAAAAAAAATCCATAATAATTTTTTAAAATAAGCCCATGCCAAATGGACCAAGAGATTTACCATGCCAGGTGACAGAAGTGAGAATCCACAGAAGCACCAATTACTTGGCAGTTGAGTTTCCTAAATTCTTCTGCCTTATCACTGAAAGCAATGATCTCCGTGGGGCACACAAAGGTGAAGTCAAGAGGGTAAAAGAAGAACACAACATATTTTCCTGGGGGGGGGAAAAAAAGCCTGTTACCTTTTGAAATAGACTTCCTTGTTTTGCAGAGAAGGTAAACCTAAAGACATTTTCCTATGGGAAAACAGCCTTTTTAAACTGATGGCAGACAACTGTTAAAACACCAAGATGCTTAACACAGATGATGCCTAGCAGCTACTGTAGAACCTCGGCCATAAGAATCTTCCTTCTTCCATGTTAGCTGCCAACTACAGATAAGCACTGTTTATCTAATTTTGATCTTCTCTGGGTAGCTAAAATTAACACAAACACCAAGTTCTTCAGTGAAGAAAAGAAAACAAGGATGCAATCATCTACTGCCAATATAATCAGTGCCCAGAAAGAGCTGAATTGCTGGACTCTCTGCCACAAGGCAACAAGACCAACAAGAGAAAGTCAGAGCCTTTGCTAACAGTTTCACAGCTCCAAAGACTTGAGCTCTGAGACTTTAAATTGTCCAAGGCTTTAAACTGTAACAAGATAATGAGTGTATCTCCAGTAAAATAATTGAGATATTATGTCCAGATATAATGTTCACTGAAGATAAATCACCACTTCAATTCAATAGGAAGGCAACAGCCTCTTATCCTAAAGACAAATGAGATGTAAAAATCATTTTACACTCAAACATGACAAGAGATACAGAGAGTGAACAAGCCCTCCCCAGACTGTAATATAATTTCATATTAATGAACTTAATTACTCTTACCTTTGTAGTCAGCTAGGCTGATATCCTTGAACTGACCATCTGGCATAACAGCTGTTGCTTTGAACTGGGGGGCACGGTGCCCAATTTTGGCATTTCCTGAAGACATATTGCTATCAGCTGGAAAAGATGAGAAAGTGAATTAGAAACAAGTCTTACTTTTCTAGATAACAACCTTCATCTATTTAAGAGACTAAGCTGTAGAAATTGTCCAGTGGTCTTGAATATACACATAAACTTTTGAACAGTAAGAAGCATCAACTGAGCTTTCTAACTTTTCAAACAAAAATATTACACATCTCTGAATCTCAGCTCTGTTTTCATTTTTGAGGGGAGAGACTGTTCATTTGAGATCTTTAAATTTTTATTGGAATATAGTTGATTTACAATGTTGTCTTCATTTTAAAATGGGAATTTCTTTATAAACTGAACTCTTCCTGTTCCTGAACCATCATCTGTACAATTGCATTTTCTTGTGTACGTTTATTATACACATGTATAGAGAGAAGAGGGTGGAAACTCTAAAACCTGGGCCCAAATGTGCATGCCATAAACACTGAGCACCCAAGCCCCAGAAGCTGCCATGATGCCCTTTCCCTGGACTGCACCTCCATCTGCCCTCAGAACGTGGGAAGCACACTAATCTTTCTCTGGGTAGATTTCCCAAGACACACACCCTAAAGCCAATCCCATTTTTTAAGAGGCCAAGTCCAAGATTATGGCATCTGCTCAATTTCAAAATTCTAAGTGTTGTGTTTAAAGCCAAAAGTCCTTTCAAAAGCAAGTTTACCGAGGGACCAAGATCCTGGAAAAAATGGTAAGTAGAACAAGAGTCAATTTATTACCAAAAAGCAATGTAACACTGGATTCACCCTGGTCAAAAACAAGGTAAGATTTAACCCAGGAAGTCATCAGTTTGATAGTCCCAAGAAGCTAACTTTTCAAGTCCCAAAATTCTTGGTTCATAGTACTACAAACAAGAAAGATTGAACATCGACTGTGAATTTTTTTTAACCGCTTAACACCTTTAATAGCCAACCAAACACAGGAGGTGACCCTAATATACATGGCCTCCTTATTCAAACCTTTTCTAGGGGATCCCCACATCCACTAAAGCACGACCAACAGCGGGGAGCGGGGAGGCTGCTGGAGTTCCACCGGGTGTGTCCCCTTCAGGAAATCGCCCCTTGAAGGTCCCTGGTGAAAGTCACTCCCCCAAAACCCACTTCTTGCCACTCCCTGCCACTCCTATCATCACCCCAACCCTAGCATCTCAGAAAGCTCCAGCAGAAGAGTGCTTAATCTTCACCGAAGACATTTAGAATCACTACAAACCCCATTCTGCAGGTGGAAAAATAAAGACGGAGAACGGAATCTTAGTAACTTCCCACACCTGAAGACCAGGAACAGCCTCTCCCTCTACTACACGACCGACGAATAGCTCTCAGTTCCTGATCAGTTTGCAGACTCACTCGAGAAGTTTCCCTTACCCGCCCGTCAGGAGACTCCATCACCACCAACCCGCCCAGACGCCACGCCAAGCCAATCAGCGCTTTCTGCTTGTATTCTGGGGGTAGGGGAGACTCAAGCTGCCGTTAGCCTCGGGTTTCAACCTCGTCCCCGCACCCAAAGGAGCCCCACACGAGGGTCGCTTAGCCTGGCCGCCGCCTTTGTCCGAGGAGCCCAGCTGAGTTCAGCGAGCCCCGAGGAGAAGACGGAAAAGGTGACGGACGGGGCGGCGGCGCAGCCCTCACACTCACCAGTTCCAGAGAAGGAGCACCGACACCAGCGAGGAAGAAGACGCGCGAGGCGTGCGCGGGGCGCTGCCTTTATAGCCTGTATGGCTCTCGCGAGAGTCAGGGCGAGCCGGGGGTGCCGGCGGGGGAATGGGGAGGGGGATTTGGCCAGAGCACCGCCCGGACCCAACGTGCCCCGCCAGGATGACTCAGCGCTTTCCCTTGCTGGGGGCGGCCTCCCGCCCTTAGAGTACCAATCCCCCTCCCTGCCGCCGACGGTTGAGCTCGGAGTTTGAGGCGTTCTTTCAATCCTTTCAGAACAAGAATGCCTCCTCCTTGTTCGTAAGGCCCAAACCAGAGTAGGAGCCCTCGCTGCTGCTCACGGAAGACTACGTCTAACCAAACCCTGAAGAGAACGATCTCTTCAAGTATTTCTGAAATATTCCGCCCCTATTTCCGCAGCCTCTGCTGTAGTACTGATCCTCCGTAACCCTCATTATTTAGACAGCCTCTCTTATTGTTCTTCCTTATAACAGGGTTGTTGCATTCCAGCTCCCCTGCATGAGTTCCTATCCCATCCACTCCACTGCGGCTGGAGGAAATCTTTCTGAAATCTGATCTCATTCATTCACCTCTCTGATTTGTGGTTCATAGAAACTGGGGCTCTGTCTTCCTGGGTTAAAACTCTTATTTTTTGTGTGGCCTTCAGGCAAGAGTCTTAAAACAGTTAGCCTTACTTTTCTCGCCTGTAAAATGGGAATACTATGAATTCTTTGTTGAGATCATCTCTAGCTTATTTAGCAATTCTCACACATAAAAGTGTTAGCTGTTATTAGTGTAACTCTTCTTGCTCTCTGTTGTAACTCCTAGGACAGAGAGTAACTTTGAAACCTCAGGCTTCTGTTCAAACATGCAGAACCTGTTCTCTCCTATTTGGCCTGCAGAAAACGTGTCAGCTGAAGCATTACCTTCTCGTGAAACTCTTCTGACTTTCACTGATCCTCAGAATTCATTCCATCCTTTCTGCTCAAACAGTAGCCTGCTTGGTCACAACCATCTCTGCGCCCTCAAGTCACAACATAGCACTGGATGTAAAGAGTACTGAATACATGTGTTATGTAGTTAGAATAGGAAACAGGAGTCCAGAATGGCAGTGGCTAAAAGACAAGGAAAGGAAAAGCCCGCGAAAATAGAACAAAGGAAGGTCGAGGACTGGAGTGAGGGCCTCAGGTGGAACAAACGGCCCTCCCGGCTAGCCCAATTTACATAGGGCAGGCCCAGGGGGAGGAAGAAACAGAACACATAGTACTGTGTTCCCCTTTCTGCCCACAGCCCCCACTACCTTATCTCCTTTGGACCTTATTATAGCAGGATAAAAAGTAGGGAAGTGCTGTGTCATTCTGGTTGAGCATCTCAAAATTTTTTCTACGCACAACAGTAGTGATTTTTTTTTCCTTCTCTGCCTGAGACGAACGGTTATTTGGCCATTATTCATGTCCTTCTTTTTTTCTTTTTAATTGGTCACAGCCATCCATTACTGTGCTCAATCAAATTTTATTCTTTTTTAATATCTTTAATATTTTCATTTATTATTTTTAATTGTGCTGGGTCTTCGGCACTGTACTTGCTTTCTTTACTTGCTCTGGGGAAGGGGGTTGCTATGCTTTGTTGTGGTGAATGGGATTTTTATTGAGTTGGTTTCTCATGTTGCAAGCACAGGCTCTAGGCATGCAGAGTTCAGGAGTTACTGGCTCAATGGGCTCAGTTGCCTTTTAGCATGTGGGATCTTCCTAGACCAGGGAAGATCCATAATTGAATCCATGTCGCCTGCATTGGCAGGCAGACTCTTATTCACTGCACCACCAGGGAAGCCCCCATTTACTTCTTGAGGGTTCAGGGGAAAAAAGACATTCAGAGTTTAGTGTTTTTGTGTAATCAGTCCCTGAGTCGTGTCCCACTCTTTTGCGACCCCATAGACTGTAGCCCACCAGGCCCTTCTGTCCATTCTTTTGTCCAAGGGAATTTCTCAAGCAGGAATACTCGAGTGGGTTGCCGTTTCCTTCTCTGGGGGATCTTCCTGACTCAGGGATCAAACTTGCGAATCCTGCATTATTAGCCTGAGAGCTCAATAGTGGATGGTTATTGCTGTTAAACCAACAACACACAGTCCTACTTCACCCAGAAGAAAATTGCCATTCATTGTATCTATCATGTGTCAGGCCCTTGGCTGGGCACTTGAGTTTGTCTTATTTAAGAACCAAGAGTTATCCTGGCCCAGGAAATATTAATATCCAGTTCTTGTGGGAATGTAACAAAAAAAAAAAGAAATAGGACAGTTCTAACAAGAGAAGAAATCTATTGAATGCATGTGTAGAGTCTCTTTCCGCAAAGAACTGTAAACATTTTGGAAATGGGGGCAGGGGAACTTTATCCTACGGGACCTTTGTCCTCCCTGTTCACCAGTAGTTCTGGGAAGGATTTTATGTTTTATTTATATTTGTAGTACCAGAACCCATCATGCTAACTGGCCTAGGAGATGTGCTTAATTAATTTTGGAAGGCACTACAGATTTTTGAGGTGTGGAGTTGACTTACTTGAACTACATTTTAAGATGATGATTCTAGCACCTGTGTGATAGATAAACATAATGACTAGTAGACAAGAGACCAACTGGGAGGCTACTGCAATAGTCCAGATAAGAGAAGTCTCACAGGGACTTCCCTACTGATCCAGTGGTTAAGAATCTACCTTTCAATGCAGGGGGCACAGGTTTGATCCCTGGTTGGGGAACTAGGATCCCACAGCAATCGTAACTAGTAATGAAGGGCAACACTGTGAGCAACTAAGTACTTGAGCCACATCAGAGATCCCAAGTGCTGCCTCTAAGACAGAATGCACCATATCTAACTAAATAAATAAATATTTTTAAAAAGAAAAAGAGAAGTCTCAGGACTGTAATGACATTGGCAGCAGGAAGGGAAGAAGAAGAGAAAGTATGTTTATACAGGCTTTTGGATTAATTGCCTTTAGGGTGAGAGGAAAGAAGAGGTTCAGTCTGATTCCTTGGTTTTATAGGAAACATGTAGGAGGAGACAATTTTAGGTTAAAAATAGCAATGAACATTTGTTGAGTACTACCTGTTTTATAGATGAGATGCCTGATGCCCAAAGAATTTAAGTACATTGCCTAAAGTCACAGCTAAGTGGTGTTGGAGCCAGATGCTGTCCAGGCCAGCAGAGCCATTATGTTGTACATGAGGCAGATGTAACATTTACATAGACCATAATGTGAATGATGCCCCCCCTGGAGATGTGCCTTACAATGGTTTGGCCAGGCTGACTCTGGAGTCTACCTTATTACTGACTCTTCTCTTAAAGGAGACAATAATCAGTTTGGTTTGAGGCAAACAGCACTGAGATGCTCACAAGACATCCAGGTAGAAGTACCCAGAGTTGCCTTTTGGAGATGAACATTTGAAAATCAATAGCACAGAGGTTTAGTTACATGTTTATTGTTTTTCTATTTATAGGAGGCCTAGGGACAGGGGAGCCTGGTGGGCTGCTGTCTATGGGGTCGCACAGAGTCAGACATGACTGAAGTGACTTAGCAGTAGCAGTAACATTCTCTACTAGGTAACAGACATCCAAAGATATTCAAAATACCATCTATTGAGGTGTTTTGAAGTACCACTAAAGAATTAGCTAGGGCTTCCTCCCTGGTGGTTCAGTGGTTGAGAATCTGCCTGCCAGTGCAGAGGACACAGGTTCCATCCCAGGTCTGGGAAGATCCTACATGCTGCAGGGCAACTAAGCCAATGCACCACAGCTACTGAGCCGCATTCTGCTGCTGCTGCTAAGTCACTTCAGTCGTGTACAGCCTGTGAAATGAAACCACTGTAGTCCACACACCCTAGAGCCCAGCTTTGCAACAAAAAAAGCCACCGCAATGAGAAGCCTGCACACCACAACTAGAAAGTATCCCTCACTTGCTGCAACTGGAAAAAGCCCTCGTGCAGCAACAAAGACCCAGGACAACCAAAAATAAATAAATGAATAAAAATAACTTTTAAAAAAGTTAGCTAAGGAGAAGGAGTTAGCTAAGATCCAACCAGTCTATCCTAAAAGAAATCAGTCCTGAATATTCATTGGAAGGACTGATGCTGAAGCTGAAATTCCAATACTTTGGCCACTTGATGTGAAGAACTGACCCATTGGAAAAAACCCTGATGCTGGGAAAGATTGAAGGCGGGAGGAGAAGGGGACGACAGAGGATGAGATGGTTGGATGGCATCACCAACTCAATGGACATGAGTTTGAGCAAGCTCCGGGAGTTGGTGATGGACAGGGAGGCCTGGCGTGCTGCAGTCCATGGGGTCGCAAAGAATAGGACACAACTGAGCGACTGAACTGAACTGAACTGAAGGAGAAGAAAAGTGTGGAACGAGTTCCAGGCAGAGAAGACAGCAAAAGAAGTGGAAAACAATATGTTTGGGGAAGCACAAAAAGCTGAATATTGGTAAAATGTAAATGCCAAAGTCTAGAATGTAGAGACTAAGAACACAGAGATTCTTTTTTTTTTTTTTTTCAGAGATTCTTTATGATGTACCCCATAAGCTAGGCTGAGGAGCTTGAATTTTATCCCAGGGGGCAAAATTGAATATGGAAGTATAGAAAGACAGTAAGAATTTTGAATAGGAGAATAACCGCATCAGGTTGTATTATTTATCATTCTGGCAGCTGCAGCAAAAGTAGATTTAGGGGACCAAGAGATAAAGGATAAGGAAGACCAAGAAGGAAGCTATAGCTATGACTGGGGGAAAGAGGTCAAGAGCCTGAGGGAAGACAGTAGTGCCAAGCATGGAAAGATGGGGTCAGATGGCAGAGTTTGCAAGATCTGAGCATCAGGTACAAGAATTAAAAGAGAGGAAGGAGTCAAGGATGATCCCAGGGAAACTGGGTGAAGATGGTGTAATTTGGAAGAGATAATGAGTCCACTTCAGGACATGCTGAATTTGAGATTCCAGGAGGAGATGGGCAGGGGGATGTTGGAAATGTAGAAACTTGAGTGTAAACCTGTGGAAAGGCAGGGACCCTTCCTATCCTGTTTGGCACATTATAACTCTAATACTTAGCAGCATGCTTCCAGGCACATGATAGGTACAGTAGATATTTGTTAAATGAATTAATGCATTACATTTTCTGGCATAATTTGTGATATCAATGATATCTGAAACTGTAGGAGAAAATGAAATCCCTAAGAATGTGGAGAGAGGGGAGCCAAGACCAGAATCTCAAAGATTTTCTATGAGGATAAGAGGAGGGACAAAAGCAGTTAAAGGAAGTTTAAAAAACATACCCCAAAGCAAACCAAAAAAATGCAGCATTTTGTGCTCAAAGATGCCGGGGGCCAGCGTGAGGAACTCCGCCCATAAAGGTCTTGAGGAAGGAGGCTTGGCATACGCAAAGGCGTGATCAAGCCTCAGGAAACCCCCTGTTCCCGAGCATCTACCCCCAAAACCAAGAGTCTGTTTTATGCTCTCACCTACACCTCTGACTCTATGGGGGGCTCTCCCCCATAACCATTTCTCTCGGAGAAAGAGCTAATTTGCAGCTCCAGTTAATAAAAATTCCTGGACATGACAAGAGTGTTTCAGGTTACGAACTCCTCTGAAGGTTATCTAGCCTGCCTGTATAGGTTCATCCGGCCACATGTGATTGTTTACAGCCTCCCAACAGTGAGAAGCACGAGATGTTTTAGACTTACCAAAGGCAGATTCTTTTGGGAAGTTAGAATTTATTAGTATAGTGGGTTGATTAGGAATTGTATTGGTGAAGGGTTTTTAATTGCTTTTGATTCCCTGCCCTAGGTGTGATAGGGGTGTCTCGGGTCAAAACCTCTCTGCTGGCAAACTAGTTTGTGTGATAGGGTTATCCATACTCCTGCCACTACGGAGCACGTGATTGTTACCACCTCTCAACCACAAACAGCACAGAGAGTTTGGGGTATTTTGAAGGTCTTAATTAGCATAGGGCTTTTCTCATTGTTGAGTCAATGATTGCCGCCAGGCCTCCAGGTCCTTAGGCACCTGGGAATATATTAATCAATGTATGTGGAATATAGAAAAAGAAATATAGTAGTTTTTGATGTTAGCAATACTAGATTTGTTGAGTTAATGAATTTTCTTCTTTGTTATAGATCACTGTACTTTGTTATAAATTACTGTGTCCTTGCTATGTAAAAGTGTAACTTTATCATTATCTTAAGACTAAATAGATCTTAAGGGGAACATTGGTGAAAGGATTTCATTTGTTGGGCTGATGTTTTGCTGTTAAATCTCCATATTCCCTGCCCTTATAATGAATATAACTAGCATATAAGAGAAATAAGTATTAACTTTTAAGATGAGTCATGTTAACCTTGGGTTAAATAAATTCCTTTCTTGATTGTAACTAACTACACCCTCACCCTATAGGAATGCAACTTTATTTGAGGGTGGTGCCTGGTTTAAGAAAAAACACCCTTGGAAAAAATAAGTTTTTTGGTTATCAGAAAGAGAGGGTCATAAAGTGTCAGCAGGCCTCATGGCCAGAAGATGATGTAAAACCCCTAAGACCTCTTTTTTATGTAAAGCACCTGATTTTGATAAAGGTCAGGACTGCTGACCCCTGCGTGACTTTGTATTCATCCCTATGTGTAACAAAAAGTATATAAGCAAACCTGAAAATAAAGAAAACGGATCAGTTTCCGAAAAGACTGATTCCCCCATGTCGTTCTTTCTCTTCCTCCGTATTTCTGGCTGAATTCCCATCTGGAGCACGGGTGCCCGCCACGTCTGCTTACTTGCCCTGGCTTTCAAGTCCATGCGAAAAGGTGCCCAAGGAGGGGCACCTTTCGATGTTCAAGTGGCGCCGGTGGCCCAACGTAGATGGTGCAAATTCCTTGTTTTGGAATTTTATTGGTATCTCGTGTAAACCAAGTTATTCAGCTCTTTCTCTCCTCTAATACCTCTTACTATTTTCTGGCTGAATTCCCATCTGGCACTTGGGTCCTCACCAAGCCTACTAACTCTGCCTGGGCTTCTAAGATCAGACCAGGGAGGCCTCAGTGCCTCCTCTCCTTCCGGAGAACGGAAAGACACCTGTGGCCTACGTAGGTGGTGATTGGCATCCCATGTAAGCCAAGTTATTCAGCTCCTTTTTTCTGTTAATTTCCGAATCTCTCTCTATCTGTAATTGAGTAAGTTCTTTCCTAGTACGCCGACTCCGTCTCTACCTTCGAATCACCCTGGATCCACCGGGGCTGGACCCCGGCACAAAGGGTCATTCATGAAGATAGACTGTTTCTACCCAGAATAATTTCCTTTGATCTTCACCATCAGCATTGAAGTTTATTGTACCTGGCAAAGGATAACAAAAAAGCAAACCAAAAAAAGGGATGAGTTATATCATGTCAGTCAGTATATAGATATATATGCCACCCTTGAGATTTACTGCTGAGTTTTCTCTAAAATCCTTTAAATTAAAAAAAAGAAAGAAAAACATGTTACTAAGTTGCTAGTTGCTAAGGGCTTTAAGTGGGGCTTTATTAAAAAGAATTGCTTCAGGTCAGGGCAGCTGCTCAGTACGGCCCTTAACATTTTTCTCTGTCTAGTTCAAATAAAGACGGCTCTCTGCTGGGCAAAGGACTGGTTCCCAGCACAGTTCTGTAAAAGATTTAGTTCTCTCCATCTATTAAAATAGTATTCTCAAACAAAAGTAACATTAATTTCCTTATGAAAGGAAAAATATTCATGAGGACTCCCAATGTTGCTTTGATTTATTAAACTTAATTATTTAACTTTCATTAATTTTATTTCATTTTTAAATTCAGAATACATATGTATATGTGTGTGTGCGTGCTCAGTAGCTTCAGTCATGTCCGACTCTTTGTGACCCTATATACTGTGGCCCACCAGGCTCCTCTGTCCATGGAATTCTCCAGGCAAGAATACTGGAGTGGGTTGCCATGCCTCCCCCAAGGGATCTTCCAGACCCAGGGACTGAACTTGTGTCTCCTGCATTACAGGTGATTCTTTACTGCTGAACCATAGGGGAAGCCTCATATATACATATGCTGCTGCTGCTGCTAAGTCGCTTCAGTCGTATCCAACTCTGTGCAACCCCATTGATGGCAGCCCACAAGGCTCCCCTATCCCTGGGATTCTCCAGGCAAGAACATTGGAGTGGGTTGCCATTTCCTTCTCCAGTGCATGAAAGTGAAAAGTGGAAGTGAAGTCGCTCAGTCATGTCCGAATCTTTGTGACCCCCTGAACCACAGCACAACAGGCCTCCCTGTCCATCACCAACTCCTGGAGTTCACCCAAACCCATGTCCATCAAGTCGGTGATGCCATCTAACCATTTCTTCCTCTGTTGTCCCCTTCTCCTCCTGCCCCCGATCCCTCTCAGCATCAGGGTTTTTTCCAATGAGTCAGCTCTTCGCATCGAATGGCCAGAGTATTGGAGTTTCAGCTTCAACATCAGTCCTTCCAATGAACACCCAGGACTGATCTCCTTTAGGATGGACTGGTTGGATCTCCTTGTAGTCCAAGGGACTCTCAAGAGTCTTCTCCAACACCACAGTTCAAAAGCATCAATTCTTCTGCACTCAGCTTTCTTCACAGTCCAAGTTTCACATCCACACATGACCACTGGAAAAACCATAGCCTTGACTAGACGGACCTTTGTTGGCAAAGTAATGTCTCTGCTTTTTAATATGCTGTCTAGTTGGTCATAACTTTCCTTCCAAGAAGTAAGCATCTTTTAATTTCATGGCTGCATCCGGTACGTGGCCTGAAGTGAAGTGAGTGAAGTCGCTCAGTCAAGTCCGACTCTGCGACCCCACGGACTATAACCTACCAGACTCCTCCGTTCATGGGATTCTCCAGGCAAGAATACTGGAGTGGGTTGCCATTTCCTTCTCCAGGGAATCTATCCAACCCAGGGACTGAACCCAGGTCTCCTGGTCTCCTGCCTTGCAGGCAGATGCTTTACCTCTGAGCCACCAGGGAATTAAGTGACCTGAAGTGACCCCTAAAAATGGTGCGTTATTCACTTGACCCAGAAAACCCCACAAAATCATGCAAATCAAGAGGTTCAAATCTTCGTGTTCACATTAAGAACATTCATGAAAACTGCCCAGGCCGTAAAGGGTATGCATATCCGAAAAGCCACCAAGTATCTGAAGGATGTCACTTTAAAGAAGCAATGTGTGCCATTCCGTCGTTTCAGTGGTGGAGTTGGTAGGTGTGCACAAGCCAAACAGTAGGGCTGGATGCAGGGTCAGTGGCCCAAAAAGAGTGCTGAATTTTTACTACACGTGCTCAAAAATGCAGAGAGTAATGCTGAACTTAAGGGCTTAGATGTAGATTCTCTGGTCATTGAGCACATCAGGTGAACAAAGCCCCCAGGATGCGGCGCAGGACTTAGAGAGTTCACGGTCGGGTCAACCCCTGCATGAGCTCTCCCTGCCACATTGAGAGGATCCTCACTGAAAAAGAACAGACTGTTCCTAAACCAGAAGAGGAGGCTGCACAGAAGAAAAAGATATCCCAGAAGAAACTGAAGAAACAAAAACTTATGGCCTGGGAATAAGTGCCGCAAAAAATAAATGCAAATAAAAGTGTTGGTTTTCTTAAAAAAATAATAATAATTTCATGGCTGCAATCACCATCTGCAGTGTTGTGTATATATATATATATATTTTTTTTTGCCACATAATGCAGCATTCAGAATCTTAGTTCCCTGACTGGGAATCAAACTTGTGTCCCCTGTCTTGGAAGCACAGTCTTAACCACAAGTCCTCCAGGGAATTCCCTATATTCAGAATATTTAATATTTTGATAGGTTAAGCAATAATGAATATAACTTAAAATACTGTTTCATGAAAATGTTCTTCTTGTTAATAACTACTATACTTGCTGCTGATGAATTACTGCCAGTTATAATATACAAAATGAGTTTATTTTAAGCAATACCCTTCATGAATATGGTCCCGATACTATTATAGTTCATACCTCTTGAGTTCTGCATACTTTTACTGGCCAAAACATGTGTTGGTCACTCAATTCTTCTATTACCTTTCTCTCTTCTACTAGCCATGAAACTGGTTCATAGTGTTCTTTGACATCATCTGGTCCTCACTTAACTTAAACATCACAGCACTAATTTGCTGTGGTGGACACAGTTAACTGACTTATCAACAGCAATTGCCCCCTTCTTCATATTAACTAGATGCAACAGGTAAGGTAATTCAATGTGAGTATAAAGCAGATGTGGAGAAGGCGATGGCAACCCACTCCAGTACTCTTGCCTGGAAAATCCCATGGACAGAGGAGCCTGGTAAGCTGCAGTCCATGGGGTCGCTGAGGGTCGGACACGACTGAGTGACTTCACTTTCACTTTTCACTTTCATGCATTGGAGAAGGAAACGGCAACCCACTCCAGTGTTCTTCCTGGAGACTCCCAGGGACGGGGGAACCTGGTGGGCTGCAGTCTATGGGGTCACACAGAGTCGGACACGACTGAAGTGACTTAGTAGCAGAAGCATAAAGCAGATGTCCCAGAGCAATGAGTATCTTAACCTTGGGACTTGCTAACCTAATAGCAACCTGTCATAAACTTATAAACCATTAAAGTTAAACCTGTAAACGATTAAAGTTAAACCTATAAACCATTAAGGTTAAACCTATAAACAATTAAAGTTAAATCAGTTCAATTCAGTTCAGTCACTCAGCCGTGTCTGACTCTGTGACCCCATGGACGCCAGGCCTTCCTGTCCATCACCAACTCCCAGAGTTTACTCAAACTCATGTCCATTGAGTCAGTGATGCCATCCAACCACCTCATCCTCTGTCGTCCCCTTCTCCTCTGGCCTTCAATCTTTCCCAGCATCAGGCAGGGTCTTTTCATATGAGTCAGCTCTTCGCATCAAATGGCCAAAGTATTGGAGTTTCAGCTTCAACATCAGTCCTTCCAATGAACACTCAGGACTTATCTCCTTTAGGATGGACTAGATGAATCTCCTTGCAGTCCAAGGACTCTCAGGAGTCTTCTCCAACACCACAGTTCAAAAGCATCAATTCTTCAGCACTCAGCTTTTTTTATGGTCCAACTCTCACATCCATACGTGACTACTGGAAAAACCATAGCCTTGACTAGACTTTGTTAGCAAAGTAATGTCTCTGCTTTTTAACATGCTATCTAGGTTGGTCATAACTTTCCTCCCAAGAAGTAAGTGTCTTTTAATTTCATGGCTGCAGTCACCATCTGCAGTGACTTTGGAGCCCCTGTTTCCACTGTTTCCCCTTCTATTCCCCATGAAGTGATGGGACCAGATGCCATGATCTTTGTTTTCTGAATGAGCTTTAAGTCAACCTTTTCACTCTCCACTTTCACTTTCATCAAGAGGCTCTTTAGCTCCTCTTCACTTTCTGCCATAAGGGTGGTGTCATCTGCATATCTGAGGTTATTGATATTTCTCCCGGCAGTCTTGATTCCAGCTTGTGCTTCCTCCAGCCCAGCGTTTCTCATGATGTACTCTACATATAAGTTAAATGAATTAAAGTTAAATGCTTTAATGTAATTGTAACCACAAATACAATCATAGAAATAAAAATCCCACGGTAGTATTTTGTTATGAGTGCATCCAGATAATTTTAAAAAGATTTATGTTAATTTTTAAATTGTCACTGAAAGAAAAACAGTACATTTAACAGCTCTCAAAGAATACTTGAATCCTTTAATTTACAAAATTATATTAGGGGTACACAAAGGCCTACAAACCCCAACAGAAATACTGTTATCAAGGATATGTTTGTTAGAATTAAATATAGCTGCAAGTAACAGACAACTCAAATAACAAGCTCAACCAAATAGAGGATTAATTTTTCCCATTTAATAAGTCAGCAGTCCAAGGCTGCTCTCAGGAAACCCAAGTGTTCACTTTCTCTTCCCAAATCTCTAGCTGTTGCTGCTGCTGCTAAGTCACTTCAGTCGTGTCCAACTCTGTGCAATCCTATAGACAGCAGCCCACCAGGCTCCCCTGTCCCTAGGATTCCCAGGCAAGAACACTGGAGTGGGTTGCCATTTCCTTCTCCAATGTATGAAAGTGAAAAGTGAAAGTGAAGTCACTCAGTCGTGTCCGACTCTTGGCGACCCCATGGACTGCAGCCTACCAGGCTCCTCCGTCCATGGGATTTTCCAAGCAAGCGTGCAGCTTTTAATCTTACAATTACCTTATAGTCACAAAATGTCTGCTCTACTTCCAATCTTATACCTATACTCCAGGCAGGGAGAAGGGAAAAGGCAGCCAAAAGTAGATGTGAACTCTAAATGGGGAGGCAAAGCATTCCCAGACAGCCTCAGTTTATGTAGTATTTGCCTGAGTATGTGCACGACTGCTCCTAGCTATAAGGGAGTCCGGAAATTGTGTCTATTAATTGGGCATTCTGCCAGTCCAAACACAATTGAGATTCTGTCAGGAAGGAAGGGAGGGAGGGAGGGAGGAAGGGTATTAGATAGGCAACTGACCTCCATGAATAGGACAATAGAAACAGGATTCTGACTGTAACCATGTAACAATGTTGAAATGCTAGAAAAAGAGACCAAGTTATATATTTTTCCTACTCTTGCTACAGATGGCAATTTGTTTTATTAAACTGCCAAATTTCTACATTTTCAGATTCCAAACCTTAAATTCATGTATGATTTGATATGTTATTCTTCCATGATTATCCTGTTTTATGTTAAGCTGTTGGTCATAATTAAATAAGGCATATGTTTAGAATATCAAATTCTTGATTTTAGGCTCAAGTTTTCACCCCTCCATACCTAACTAAAAACTAAACATCAAACTTGTTTCTTCTCTCTCTCTTTTAAATGTTTATTTTTTTGGCTGAAACAAGTCTTGGCCACCACATGCAGGATCTTTAATTGTGGCGTGTGAACTCTTAGTTGTAGTATAGGGGCTCCAGTTGGCTGACTAGGGATTGAACCCAGGCCCCCTGCACTGGGAGAGTAGTCTTAGCCACTGGACCACCAGGGAAGTCCCTGATTTTCTTTCTCTTCCTCCATCGTCCTCTCCAATTTTAGGAGAACTGGAATAAACACGCAGAAACATCCAGACCAGAACATCCATAAAGAAGAAGGAAGTGCCTAAGCTGGGTCAACCATGGTGCAGCTGTAAGTTAAACTTGCAGAGGACTTGCAACCTGTGTTCATAGAATTAAAATTGGTTTTCTCCTCTAACTACCTTGTGTATCAGGAACTAATGCTCAAATCCTCTTCCACCTCTGATCCCAACCAAATCTTTACAAACATAAGCACTTATCAGTTATTTCTCAACCACAGTGCCATCAACATCCTGAGTCTGATAATTTTTTGTTGGAGGGAGGGGCTGTCCTATACATAATTAGATGTTGAGCAATAGCCTAACCTCCAGATGCCAGTAGCACCCCCTCCAACACATTGCCAAATGTCCCCTGGGGACAAAACTGCCACAGGTTGAGACCCTCTCAGCTAGAGAAAGTCAATAGACAACTTGAAGACTCCTGGCCTATCTAAACTTCTGGTTCATTTATCCCGGCTGGTAGGGTCTTCTCTGCCTGGAAGCAGGGAAAAATACATTTTATTTCTTTCATGTATTCATACTTTACTTCTAGATATCTTGGCCAAAGCTTCCAGAAAAGAGTGCCTTGCTCATCAGAAGAATGGCAGTTAGGAGAACAATGATGTTCTCCTAAGACCAGAAAGACTCACACCCGTTGTAATGACTCTTTTGGCTTTTTCTTCTGAGCACTTCTCTGTCAGTGACAGCTGGGAAAGGGAAACAAAGGATTAAAGGATCTGAGAAAGCACACAGGTGGAAAAGGAGAGCTCTACCTCTGGGCAAGGCTTCACTGATTCATTCCTAGCCTCAACCACACCTCTAACCACAAGCTGGAGTCCCGCCTTTCCTAGAGCCCTTAGTCATGTTCCCCTGAACCTCTGCAAGCCGTAATTCTGCAACTAAAGGCATGTCCACATTCTTTCCTACCACCTTCCCCCGAGGGACAGCAGGGCTGACAAGCAGACCCCTGTGGGAGAACTCGTAAGACCAGAGCGGATAGGAGGCAGGGCCATCTCAAATGTTTGAGCCTTTTGGGCCACTGACCTAAGAGTCTAGCTAACCTGCTTATAGTGGGTAGTTTACCAAGCCAGAATAAAAGTTAGCCCTTTCTGGACTTCCCTGGTATTACAGTGGATAAGAATCTGCCTGCTAATGCAGGGGACCTGAGTTCGATCCCTGGTCAGGGAAGATTCCACATACGGTGGAGCAACCAAGCCCATATGCACAAGTAATGCCAGCACCACTGAGCCTGTGTGCTGCAACTACTGAAGCCCACGCACCTACAGTCTCTGCTCCGCAATGAGAGAAGCCAGAGCAGTGAGAAGCCCATGCACCACAGCAAAGAAGAGCCCCCACTCTCTGCAACTAGAGAGAGCCCATGCACAGCAACGAAGGTATAGCCCCACCCCAAATTAAGCTAATTAATTACTTTATAGCTGACCCTTTCTGATTCTGAAGTAACATAATGAACAGCTCTTAAAACATTTCTCTCTCCTAAGTCTTCTCTTCTTCAATTTAAGTAGCCCTATCTAACAATTCCTATGTGACTTGATTTCCAACCCCCTTGCTGATATCTCCCCACAGCATTTAGCCTGCCAAGCATTCAGCATAATGTTTCTTACCTTGACACACAAGCCCTCTACACATTTGATATCTTGCCTCTCCTTCCTCACATACAGCACAAGCTGCTCTAACCACAAAGCACTGTGTGCAGTCCTGGAGTATATCATGTTACAGATCTCCCGTATCCTGTTTGGTGACGCTTGGTTGCCTGCCTCCTGCTTATCTCTCAGAATTGGGCTAAAGTGTTACTGTTCGGGGATACCTTTCCTGACAAGCTCTCCATTCTCAAACTGATTTTCTGTGCTCCTCCCTCTTTATTTCCAGCATACCTTGTGCTTATTTCTGTCACAGCTAGCATTTATCACATCATTCTGTAATTACTGATTTTTTTCCTCTACCCCCAGTGACCATGATCTTAGGGAGTTAAGGTTATGGTGGTAGTAAGTACTTTATACACTGAAGAGAAAACGGATTGAGAAGCATTTCACTGGACTGCCGTTCCTCGAGGGCTGGGCCACATCTTCACCTTGCCCTCTGCAACATCCTGAGGGAAGCATGATCTGGAAAGCAACTGGTGCTCAGCGAAAGTGGAGTATGCATGAATGCCTCAGACAGAAGGAACTGATCTCAAGTGGCTAATCATACATTTGGTGATCTTATCTTCGAGTGTCATGAGGATACTCATGACAGGTTTCTTATTTCTGTCAGGAGCAGAGAAAGTGCTCAGTGGGTGCTTGTTGAATTGATGTCTCAATTTCCCCATTGTCAAGAACTAAGGTTCCTGCTCCTGTCTCCCTTAGGCTAGCAAGATCAAATATAAATAAAAAACAGCCTTCCCAAGTATTTAGTATTACTTTCTGAGTTCCCTGGGAGCAGAGTATTATTAGTCAGCTCCATTAAAACTGAGTCAACCATGTCTACTCTGGTCTGAACAGTGGCCTGGAAAACTGACAGGATAGAGCTTCACTTTTTAAAAAAAATTGAAATATACTTGATATACAACATTTTGTTAGTTTCAGCTGTGGTATATAGTGATTTGACATTTACACATATTATAAAATGGTCACCATGATATCTAGTTACCATCTGTCCCTACACAAAATTATTAAAATACTATTGACCATGTCATTTATGCTTCATATTACATCCCCATAGCTTATTTATTTTCCAGCTGGAGCTTTGTATCTTTTAATCCTCCTCACCTATTTCATCTTCCACCTCCCTTCTGGAAGGCAATTATTTTCTATACCTATGAGTCTGTTTTTACTTTGTTTATCTGTTTGCTTTATATTTTATTTTTTGGCAGCATCCTAGTTCCTTGACCAGAGATTGAATCCAAGCCCCCTGCAATGGAAGCACAGAGTCCCAATCACTGGACCACCAGAGAAGCCCCTCTTTTAGTTTTTAGATTTCACATGTAAATGATGTCATACAGTATTTTTCCTTGTCTGATTTATTTCACTTTAGCATAATACCTCTAGACCCATCTATGTTGTTGCAAATTGCAAAATTTCATTTTTATGACTGAGTAATATTTATGTATATATATCATATATATCACAATATATATACCACATCTTCTTTTTACATTTATCTATCAATGGACACTTAGGTTGCTTCCATATCTTGGCTATTTTAAATAATGTAGCAATGAATGTTGGTGTGCAGGTATCTTTTCAAATTAGTGTTTTTGTTTCCTTAGGGTAGGAGGGAGTTTTACTTATACAGAATTAACCTGGGCCTGAGAATTGCATTGTGACTCTGTCCTTCTCCTTTCTAGAAAAAAAACTGCAGACATTTTTTTAAGTGTATAAGAATTGGGCCCCTCGTACCTTAGCTGGGAAAGGCCAAAATGGGGATTTTTGGGGGGAGGGCAAGTGGATTTTCACTGGAGACTTTTGTTGTTGATGATGTTTTAGTATTTATTTATTTATATTTATTTGGCTGCATTGGATCTTAGCTGCCACATGTGGGATCTAGTTTCCTGACCAGAGATCAAACCCGGGCCACCTGCACTGGGAGCAGAGTTTTAGCCACTGGACCACCAGGGAAGTCTCTCACTGGAGAATGTTTTGATCAGTAAGTGCTATAAATTGGATTTATTACCTCAGACCCAAGAGGGTTTCCAGATGGGACCTGGCCAGGGAGTTCCAGAGCTCTAATTAGCTACTAATTGGCCATTTAATATCAATAATAACAGCTTGGTTTGTCCAGTGTTCAGATCCTAAAATATTTCATCTGGTGAAGAAACTGTTTTCCTTCCTAGTATCTTACAGGAAGTCCAGGCTTATGTTGAAGCTTAATTAGTGTTTATTTACTCTTATTTCTGGAGACCTTGAAATCTTACGATCCTATCACCCCTTAGAAATGGACTTGAGTATCTCTCCTTTAATAGAACGCAACCAAGCAGCTTAACTACAGTCAGTCTATGACTAAAAGGACAGCCTTATCGAAAAGGCTTATCTGTTCAAGTCCCTTAGAAAAAAGAAATCAGATTACAAAATCCAGCATTAGCAGAGCCCAGGCAAGTCACCTTCATACCCTAATGAAGTGGGAAAGGCACCAGAATATACTCAAGGCTTTGGGTATATCCTCATCCTCTTTCCGCTGGTGAAGGAAATCCAGGCTTCAATGCAGGTATGTGTCATAGCTGTGGCAGAGCTGAAGGAGAAATGCCCATCCTATTCTGGGCTCTAGGCTCTGGGCTCAGGGCCAGCCTCCTCCCTCATCATATGCAACCTTGATCCAGAAGCAGGAACTGGCACCTGGGCCTTCTGAGGCCCTAAGAGTTTGATCTTTGAATCTGAATGAACTGAACACAACTAGTGCCAAATCTGCTTTTGGTGGCCTCCTTTCTGTTCTTTGTTTTTTTCTCCACTTAACAACACATCCTGGACACTTTTCTACAACAGTTACTGATCTACTTTATCCTGTGGCTGTATCACCTTTATTGTGTGGATACACAATAATTTGTTTTGCCAGTTCCCTTCTTATGAACATTTGGATAAATTTTCTTTTCTCTAAACAATACAATAAACCACCTTGTCACTTTTATTATTATTATTTCCTTTGACTAAATTCCTTAAAATTCCTGGATCAAAGGGAAAATCAGAAGAGATGCACATTAAACTTTTAATATATATTACCAAGTTATAGAAGAATTGTATTATTTTGCACTCCCATCAACAACAGTGTGGGAGTAGGTCCCCTTTTTTCACACTGTCTCCAACCCTGAGGCTGGCTTGATCTTTTTCTTTCTTTCTTTCACTTTTATTTTTTTACTGGTTGCCCTGGGTCTTTGTTGCCGCACAAGGGTTTTCTTTAGTTGTGGTGAGCAGAGGCTGCTCTTTGTTGTGATGCACAAGCTTCTCCTTGCTACGGCTTCTCTTGTTTGGAGCACAGGCTCTAGGCACATGGCCGTCAGTAGTTGTAGCACACAGGGCATTGCCCTGAGGCAGGTAGAATCTTCCCAGACCAGGGATCAAATCTGTGTCCCGCGCATTGGCAAGCGGATTCTTACCACTTTGCCACCAGGGACGTCCCAATCTTTTTAATTTTTTTCAGTCTGACAGAGAAAGTAATCTGTATTTCTTTCATTGCTAGTGTATTTAAATAACCTTTTCATAGCCATTTTTCTTTCTTCTATTGGGAACCACCCTGTTAAGAATTTTGTCAATTTTTATCAAAATATTCTTAATTTATTTTCTATCAGTTCTTTACAAAGTAATACTTGAACCCTCCAACCATTAAATGGTTGAAGACTCTTTTCTTATTGTCATTTGTCTTTTTGTTTATGCTGGTTTTTGCTGCAGTTTTCAATTTTATCTGTGAAAACTGTCAACATTTTCCTTTATACTTTCTAACTTTGGTTTTAAAGTTAAGGAAAGCCTTTCCCACCCCCAAGATAGTGCAAATATTCTATTTCTTCTTTTAGTATTTTTAAGATGTTTTTATTTTATATTCAAGCCTTTTTTTGTTATTTATTTCTTTTTGGCTGTGCTGTGCAGTTTGAGGGATCTTAGTTCCCTGACCAGGGATCAAACCCTGGCCCCTGCATTGAAAGCTTGAAGGTACCAAGTCCTAACCACTGGACCACCAGGGAATTCCCATATTCAAACTTTTAAACCTCCTGAAATATATTTTTGTGTCTAGTACAAGGCAAGAGTCTAAACTTTATCTTTTTTTTCAAACGGTTAGTCAGTTATCCCAGACATTTTAGTGTGGTAATTAAGGCTCTTTATGAACTGGTCTCATCTTACCTCTCTAGTTTCATCTCCCACTTTTCTCTCTGGAACTCTGTGCTCTCTTTTTATCAAATCACATGTATTTCGTGGAATTAACATCCTACTTCACTCCACCACAACTTAACACATGTTAGCTTCTCTGTCCAGACTGTCCTTCTCCAGCTCCCTTCAGCTCCCTGACCAACAACTATTTCTTTAAAAATACTTTATTTATTTGTATATATCCATTTGGCCACTCTGGATCTTTTAGTTGTGGCACACAGGATCTTCGATCTTCAATGCAGTATGCCTGATCTTAGTTGCAGCATGTGGGATCTAGTTCCCTAACTAGGGATAGAACCCAGGCCCCCTACGTTGGGAGCTCAGAGTCTTAGCCACTGAATCACCAAGAAAGTCTCCCCAACCAACTGTTCAGTCTTTCAGAAAATTCCTGGCACATGGTAGGTATCATTAAATGCTTGTCAATGAATAAATCAATCACTTCTACCCACTTTTAGCACGGAGTGGCCTCTGTGGTAGACATATGCAATGGAAGGATGTAAAATTGGGAAGTGAAGTTGACAGGGGAAATCCGAACTGCCATATGACTTAGACTGTCTGCTTCCTGCCGTGGTTCTGCTCTTGTCTTGCCAGCCCTGCTCATAGTACTTACTCCTCTTCCCCACCCTTTTCCAGTCCCAGACCAACAGTTTCAGTTGCCTGCAGCCTCATTTCCACCACTGAACTGCAGCATTGATCTTTGTGCCTGTGTACCTCTGCCCTGATATAAGTACAGCTCGAGCTCTACATGAATATGTGTGTACACAGGTGTGTGAGTGTGAGAGAGAGAGAAAGAGAGAGAGAGAGTGCAACCCTTCTGCGGTGTCCTTTTCCATTCAGGAGTCCTGCTGTCTTTCTCAGATCTGGGGAGGAGTTTTAGCATCTTCACTGGTTGGGGAGGGGACTGTTGCAGACCACACCCGCCCAGCCTGCAAACAGTCTATTGTGAATACAAACAATAATCACAACCATTCACCAAATCCCTACTATGTACTGTCAGACATTTTACTTCCATTGTTTCATTTAATCCCCAAACATATCAGCAAGGTAGATATTAAAATCTCTATTTCAGGACTTCTCTGGTATTCCAGTGGCTAAGACTCAATGCAGAGGGCATGGGTTGGATTCATGGTTAGTGAAGTTTCACATGATGTGCAGTTAGGCAAAAAAAAACCTCTCTATTTCATAAATAAGGAAATATGCCTAAGGTCACACAAAGGGTACAGGAAGGATTTAAACACAACTGCATTTAAACAACACTTGTAAGAAAAATAAAATAATAAATAAACAACACTTGTTCTGGTTAATTCACAACCCGTATATTTGGGCAGCTTCAAGGTTGGAGGTTCAGGGCTATGAGATTCCCTGTTCCCAAGCCTGACATTCCAGAAACTCCACAGCTACTATCCAGCTTCTTTTTTTCTTTTTTTACCATTTTAACTTTTTATTTTATATTGGAGTACAGCCAATTAACAATGTTGTGATAGTTTCATGTGAACCACAAAAGGAGTCAGTCATACCTTTGCAAACTCCTCTCTCATCCAGGCTGCCATGTAACATTGATCAGAGTTCCTTGTGCTATACAGTAGGTCCTTGTTGTTTATCCATTTTAAATATAGCCGTGTTTACATATCAGTCCCAAACTCCCTTGCTATCTCTTCCTCCCATTCTTCCCCCTACTATCCAACTCCTTGAGTAGTACATTTCTCTGTACACTCTCATTCACTGATCGAACAACCTTTCTTGATCTTGGTGAAACAGGTACTCTCTTTGAAATTAGCTGCATTTTTTTTGGCCTCTCCACAAGGCTTAAGGGATTTTAGTATACCGATCAGGCAGGTCAGTTTTCATTCCAATTCCAAAGAAAGGCAATGCCAAAGAATTCTCAAACTACCGCACAATTGCACTCATCTCACATGCTAGTAAAGTAATGCTCAAAATTTTCCAAGCCAGACTTCAGCAATACGTGAACCGTGAACTCCCTGATGTTCAAGCTGGTTTTAGAAAAGGCAGAGGAATCAGAGATCAAATTGCCAACATCTGCTGAATCATGGAAAAAGCAAGAGAGTTCCAGAAAAACATCTATTTCTGCTTTATTGACTATGCCAAAGCCTTTGACTGTGTGGATCACAATAAATTGTGGAAAATTCTGAAAGAGATGGGAATACCAGATCACCTAACCTGCCTCTTGAGAAATCTGTATGCAGGTCAGGAAGCAACAGTTAGAACTGGACATGGAACAACAGACTGGTTCCAAATAGGAAAAGGAGTGCGTCAAGGCTGTATACTGTCACCCTGCTTATTAACTTCTATGCAGAGTACATCATGGGAAACGCTGGACTGGAAGAAACACAAGCTGGAATCAAGATTGCTGGGAGAAATATCAATAATCTCAGATATGCAGATGACACCACCCTTATGGCAGAAAGTGAAGAGGAGCTAAAATGCCTCTTGATGAAAGTGAAAGAGGAGAGTGGAAAAGTTGGCTTAAAGCTCAACATTCAGAAAACGAAGATCATGGCATCTGGCCCCATCACTTCATGGGAAATAGATGGGGAAACAGTAGAAACAGTGTCAGACTTTGTTTTTTTGGGCTCCAAAATCACTGCAGATGGTGACTGCAGCCATGAAATTAAAAGGCGCTTACTCCTTGGAAGAAAAGTTATGACCAACCTAGATAGTATATTCAAAAGCAGAGACATTACTTTGCTGACTAAGGTCCGTCTAGTCAAGGCTATGGTTTTTCCTGTGGTCATGTATGGATGTGAGAGTTGGACTGTGAAGAAGGCTGAGTGCCGAAGAATTGATGCTTTTGAAGTGTGGTGTTGGAGAAGACTCTTGAGAGTCCCTTGGACTACAAGGAGATCCAACCAGTCCATTCTGAAGGAGATCAACCCTGGGATTTCTTTGGAAGGAATGATGCTAAAACTGAAGCTCCAGTACTTTGGCCACCTCATGCTGGGAGGGATTGGGGGCAAAAGGAGAAGGGGACGACCGAGGATGAGATGGCTGGATGGCATCACGGACTCAATGGACATGAGTCTGAGTGAACTCCGGGAGTTGGTGATGGACAGGGAGGCCTGGTGTGCTGCGATTCATGGGGTCGCAAAGAGTCGGACACAACTGAGCGACTGAACTGATCAGGCAAACCCAGGGCAGTGAAAGCACGAAGTCCTAACCAGGAGAATTCCCTGAAAGTGAAAGTCACTCAGTGGTGTCCAGTTCTTTGCAACCCCATACTATATAGTCCATGGAATTCTCCAGGCCAGAATACTGGAGTGGGTAGCCTTTCCCTTCTCCAGTGGATCTTCCTGAACCAGGGATAGAACCGAGGTCTTGCTCATTGCAGGTGGATTCTTTACCAACTGAGCTAACAGGGAAGCCTGAGCCAACATTTTTAATCCTATCTTCACTATTTTGTTATTTTAAGCAAGTCACTAAGCCTCTCTAACACTCAATTTACCCCACTTTAAAATAAGAATAATAATACCAACATATTGGACTACCAAGAGGATTAAACAAGATACAGGGGATCAGGAGGCATCAATCACTTTAAAAAGTATTTGTCAGCGAAATTCCCTGACAGTTCAGTGGGTAGGACTCTGCTTTCACTTTTGAGGCCCTGGATTCAATTCCTGGTCAGGGAATTAAGATCCCTCAAGCCACGTGGAGCAGCCAAAAGAAAAAGTATTTATAGTGTGCCCTCCCATCTGAGGCAGATGACCGATGCTCTCTTGCCTACTCAAAAATGTTGCTATTGCAATTATTTTCTCTTTCTCCTGAACTGTCAGTGTTTGTCACTCTGATGGATCAGCACATAACCTGCCATTCTAGTGTGTCTGCCAATTCAGGGGGGAAAATATCCCGCCTTTGACTTCATTACACATTCAGCTACCATCCCATTTTGCTGTAGCAAAATTCCTAAAAGAGTTATATCCACTTTGTCCACTTCTTCACCTCCAGTTCTTTTCTTAAATTGCTGTAAATGAGCTTTGTCTATACCTTTTCACTGAAACATCTATTGTTGAGATTGCCAATGGCTGCCATTATGCCAAACCAGTAGTCAAGCCTCATTCCTCATCTTAAATGACATCTTGGCAGCATTTGTCCTGGTTGATCATTCTCTCCCTAAAAAGCTTTCTTTACATGACTTCTGGGATTTGGGGTTCTCCTGATTTTTCTTTCATCTATTGCTTGCTTTTCCTGGGTCTTTTTCCTGACTTCTAAATATTGCAGGGCCATTCAGAAGAGAGTCTTTGGTCTTCATTTCTCTTATGTCTCATTCATTCCCTAGGTGAGCTCCTCCAGGTTCAAAACCTCAGACATCATTTAAACAGTCCAAACTTCATCCCTGGGCTCTGCATTCATATACCCAAAGCCACTTTGGTGCCCATCTTTTATGCTATATAGACATTTTAAACTCAATTGTCCAGAAAGAACTCTTTTCTCCCTACCACTCGCACACTGCTTTTCCAGTTTTCCCCATTTAGGAAAAGACATCAACATTTGCCCAGTTGCTCAGGTCAAAACCCCAGGGTAATCCTTCATACTTCTCTCCCTCCTTATCTATCAATAATAATACATCCTGGGACTTCCCTGATTGTCCAGTGGTTAAGACTTCAAGCTCCCAATGCAGGGGACCTGGTTTGATCCCTGGTCAGGGAACTAGATCCTTCATGCTGAAACTAAAAGATGCATGCCACAACAAAGATCAAAGTCTTGCATGCCACAGCTAAAATCCTGCACAGCCAAAAAAATCTAAAATAAGAGTAATAGAAACCCACCCGGGCAGCTCTCTCTTCAAAATGTATGCCAAATCTGACCACTTCTCACCACCTTATTACCTCCACCCTTTTCTAAGTAATGATCATCTCAAGTATGGTTTACTTTTAGAGTGTCCTAACTATTCCTCACACAGCCGTCAAGGATGCAGGCTTGATGCCTAGGCAAGACTTACTTGGTCACTGTAGCCCAGGGAACTTTTGTTAGGGAATCCTAGCTCAGGGGATCTTACCAGCATTTACAAACTCAGAAAGGACTGATATATAAATTAGAAAATCAATATACTAGTCAGATGGAAAGATTTCTTTTCAAGGATGCGTATATGTTCCTGCCTGCCCTCCAGAACACTCTCTTCTTAGCATTAAGAAATATAGATGTCAATGTATAGCAAAATGAATACAGTATTGTAAAGCAAAACAAACTAAAAAATAAAAATTAATTTAAAAAATAAAGAAATATAGAGGACTTTCCTGGTGGTACAGTGGATGGGAGGGAGTCTGCCTGCCAATGCAGGGAACATGAGTTCAATCCCTGGCCCAGGAAGATTCCACATGCCCCAGAGCAACTAAGCCCATGCACCACAACCACTGAAGTCCAAGCATCTAGACCCTGTGCTCAGCAACAAGAAAAGCCACTGCAACAAGAAGTTCCAGCACAGCAATGAAGAGTAGCCCCCACACGCCACAACTAGAGAAAGCCCTAGTGCAGCAAAAAATATAATAAATTAAAAATTGTTTACCATATAGAAAGCAGAACATTACTAAGAATTTTGCTTTGACGTATGTGGAATTATGGAAAAGGCCATGAAATGGTTCCAAGGACTAATCCCCTCTGAGTTAAGGAAAAACATATAGTCTCTCAAGTCCCCCAAGAGAAGTGCCTTGCCCAATGACTCCCTCCCTTCCATAGTAATTTATAACATCTTGATTTCATTGTCGTTGTTGTCATTGAGTCGCTAGTCATGTCTGACTCTTTGTGATCCCATGGACTATAGCCCACCAGGCTCCTCTGTCCATAGGAATTCCCAGGCAAGAATACTGGAGTGGGTTGCCCTTTCCTTCTCCACAACCCAGGGTTGGAACCTGACCCAGGGATGGAACTCGTGTCTCCTGCTTGGCAGGCAGATTCTTCCCCAGTGAACCACCTGGGAAGTCCGGTTATTGTCATTCAGTTCAGTTCAGTCGCTCAGTCGTGTCCGACTCTTTGCGACCCCATGATTTGCAGCACGCCAGGCCTCCCTGTCCATCACCAACTCCCGGAGTTCACTCAGACTCATGTCCATTGAGTCCGTGATGCCATCCAACCATCTTGTCCTCTGCTGTCCCCTTCTCCTTCTGCCCCCAATCTCTCCCAGCATCAGGGTCTTTTCCAATGAGTCAACTCTTCACATCAGGTGGCCAAAGTATTGGAATTTCAGCTTCAGCATCAGGCCTTCCAATGAACACCCAGGACTGATCTCCTTTAGGATGGACTGGTTGGATCTCCTTATAGTCCAAGGGACTCTCAAGAGTCTTCTCCAACACCACAGTTCAAAAGCATCAATTCTTTGATGCTCAGCTTTCTTCACAGTCCAACTCTCACATCCATACATGACCACTGGAAAAACTATAGCCTTGACTAGATGGACCTTTGTTGGCAAAGTAATGTCTCTGGTTTTTAATATGCTATCTAGGTTGGTCACAACTTTCCTTCCAAGGAGTAAGTTTCTTTTAATTTCATGGCTGCAATCACCATCTGCAGTGATTTTAGAGCTCAAAAAAATAAAGTCTGACACTGTTTCCACTGTTTCCCTATCTATTTGCCATGAAGTGATGGGACCAGATGCCATGATCAGATGTGTATAAGAGACAGCACACACACACACACTCCCCAACCTGCACAGTTGTTTGGAACATAAACTTGTACAGGCACTATGCAGACCAGTAGAGAGATTTCTTACAAAACAAGAGAGAGGACTATGATTAGGTGAGCCCACTTTTGGAATATATCCAGAAAAAAATTGTCATTAGAATGGTGTTAATTAAGTTGGTCCTTAGGTACACTATGACAGATTATAGTTTGTTAGAGTGGTAGCAGAAGTTTGCAATCCTGGTACTTTTTCCCTTTGACTTTGGAGGCAGACAAGGATCGTTAACTTTATTCTAGTAATGACGTATCTGCCTAACTCAGACTCTTACAACACAGGCTTGGGCCTTGTGCTAACCAAAACTGCATCTATTTTTTATGTTTTACCCAATTAATGTAATTGTAATTATTTGTAATTGTAAATGTAATGTAATTATTGTAATTATTACATAATTAATTATGTAATACCCAATGTATTCTTCTAATTGGTTTTTTGTTTGTTTTTTTCCCACTTAGAAACCTTTACTATCTCTGCAAAGTCCAAACTTCTTGGCTAAGCAGTCAATGTTCTACATGAACCTACTCTCCAGCTGAAGTGGCCCTCTGGCTAAGCATACTTTGGTTCTTCCTGTCAACCTGACTTTGGTAATTAATGTTCGAAAATGTTCCCTCCCTCCATTTCAGCCTATTAAGGTAATAGCTTTCAATCTTTTTATAACTTGTGTTCTATGACTCACTTTCCAAACACTCTCAATCCCACTATTACAGAAGTTCTTTTTAAATTTATTTTCCCTAGGAACTTCACTGGAGGTCCAGTGGTTAAGACTCCAAACTTTCAATGCAGGGGGTTTGGGCTCAGTGGCCAAAAAAACAAACAAAATCTATTTTTCTCACATTCACAAGCATCATGGAGAATAAACAGAATTTTTGTGAATTAAATCACAAATAAATAGAATAATTATTTTAGTAGTTTAGACTACAGAACAATTCAAATCATAAACACACATACCGAAAAACCCATAAACACAAAAGTAGGTAATAATTTCTCATATGCTATAATAGTGACTGTCATTAAATAATTGGATTGTTGTTTTTGTATTTTCAAAAGTTGCAATAAGGGGCTTCACTGGTAGCTCAGTGATAAAGAATCTACCTGTTAATGCAAGAGACACAGGTCGAGCCCCAATCCGGGAAGATCCCACATGCTGCAGAGTAATTTAGACTGTGCACCACAACTATTAAGCCTATGCTTTAGAGCCTGGAACCACAACTACTGAAGCCTTTACACCCTGGAGCCAGTGCTCCACAACAAGAGAAGCCACCAAAATGAGAAACCGGCGCCCCAACTAGAGAGTAGTCCCACTCCCCGCAATTAGAGAAAAGCCTGTGAAGCAACGAAGACTCAGCACAGCCAAAAATAAATAAATACATAAAGTTACTTAAAAAAAAGTTGCAATAAACATTGTAAATAAACTATACTCCAATACAAATTATTTTTTAAAAGTTACAATGAAAATATGTATTGGCTTTATAAAGGAAGCACACTTTTTTTTTTTTAAGAAAAGAAATACCTAAGTATGATATCTTTTGTTTGTTTTTGCTTTTTTTTCCTTCAAGTATTATATCTTAGTTGCTAAGTCGCTTCAGTCATGTCCAACTCTGTGTGACCCCATAGATAGCAGCCCACCAGGCTCCCTGTCCCTGGGATTCTCCAGGCAAGAACACTGGAGTGGGTTGCCATTTCCTTCTCCGATGCATGAAAGTGAAAAATGAAAGGGAAGTCGCTCAGTCATGTCCGACTCTTAGCGACCCCATGGACTGCAGCCCACCAGGCTCCTCTATCCACGGGATTTTCCAGGCAAGAGTACTGGAGTAGGGTGCCATCACCTTAGTTGAGACCACTCAAAAGTCAGACACTTAAGACTAGTACTTAGGTACAGATCATTTATTTGGGAAACGACTCTAAGAATTAGAAGGAAGGAAGTGGGGACATAAGACAGAAAAGGAGAAAGGATTAATACATCAACTACTTAATACTATGGGCAACCAGAACCAATCCATGTAGGATTCTTCTGAAAAACTCTGGAAACCACATCTCAAAATTATCCCAGTGAAGGCTGGGGAGGCTGGAGTATTACCCCCAGGCCCCTTTCTTTCCATTTTCTGAGGGTTTCCTCTGGAAACCATAACTCCCTCAATTTTCAGATTGCAGCTGCACACAGCTGAGCTGCCTTCCACAGCATGGAGAAAGCCCTGGGGCAGCAAAGCAGAGAGATATCATGGTACACGGTTGACGCTGTAAGTTACTGACCTCAGTCATGTTAGATCAGGCAGGTTGAGACATTACACAAATCTCCTACAACAAGAAAGACAGAATAATCATTGGAAAGTTTTGTGCCCAAGAACTCATTTCTATTTCCAGCTGATGGTAACCATACTAGTGTCTAGAGGTGTGTGCCTTCTGTCGGTGGTACTCTCGAGGACCATTGACCTACGAAGGCCCGGCTCTAGTCACTGCTAATCCCTATTAGTTTGTTACTCCTTTGAGTGCATGTTGGACCATATGTGCAAACAATTTTCAGAAGTTTATTCACTGAGCCCTTAGTATGAACCAAACATCATGCTTTGCAGCAGGGTCACAGAGATCAACAACTCACTGCAAGAGGCAAAGGAGTGTCCTGGAAAAAGCATCCTTGCCTTTGTGACTTTGGAGTTATAGATGAAGGTTGCAAGAGTTCCATTTACTGTGTGAGCTTCAGAATCATTTAGCCTCTTCTCAACTGCAAAACAGGGATAATGGTCACTACTTTCAGGGTTGTTGTGAAGATTAAGCAAGGTAATTTCTATGACATATTCAGTACAGTGCCTGATACATATGGAAAGAGCCCAATAAATATTAGCTATTGTTTTGCTATTTAAAATGGTAGCTGGGAATTCCCTGGTAGTCCAGTGGTTAAGACTTCATGCTTTCACTGCCAGGGCCCAATTTCAGTCCTTGCTCAAGAAACTAAAATCCTATATGCCTCATACTTGCTGCTGCTGCTGCTAAGTTGCTTCAGTCGTGTTTGACTCTGTGCGACCCCATAGATGGCAGCCCACCAGGCTCCCCTGTCCCTAGGATTCTCCAGGCCAGAATACTGGAGTGGGTTGCCATTTCCTTCTCCAATGCATCATAGTTAGGCCAAGGGAAAAAAAATAATTAAACAATAAAAAGATAGCAAAGCAAGCTTCCTAAATCAATCTCTGGCCTCAAAGATATGGTCGCAGTCCCGTGGGTGACATAGGATAGAGCACAGTCTTAGTTCTCAGTGGCTATGGTACAGTGGAGTCATGCACAGGTGCAATGTCATGCTGGGGAAATGAGGGGACTCGAGCTTGAACCTATACTGAGGAGGAAGGAGTCTGCCTGGTATAGCTCTGAGGGCCTGATGGCAGCCTTGCTCCCTCAGCAGGCTCTTAAACTGGGTCACAGGATCCAAGGAGCTGAGGAAGAGAGTGATGCCTCCATATATAAATCCAAGGACACTCCCAGTAGCTACTGAGGCAGGGAGTCTCAATCTTAGGGAAAATCAGTCAAGTTTTGTCAAGGTGTATCATCCATTTGCTGGAAGTTTCTGCATCAAGGGCTGGTTTCTGAGCTGTCCAGTGTTTAAAAATGATTCTGCCCTTTAAGGACATTCATGGATTGGAAAGAATTCAGCTGTTCCTTAAATATACCCTGCCCTGTACTACTATGTCACTAGAGGGTCAGCTCGAGAAGGCAAGATCTTATTTATGGTATCCCCAGCAACCTAGCAGAATATCTAGCACATGGGAGGGGCTCAATAAGTGGTAGATGAATGAATGGCTACTGAATGAAAAAGCACTCAGCCATGAGCATGTAAGGTGAGCCTAGATTTAAGGTCTCCCTCTCCTTCCAGGAATTCTGACAGATAAGGGATTCGCATCAACGAGTTTGAGAGGCCCTGCTGAGGGTATGAACCTCTCTTCCTGCTCTCAGGTTCCTTTCATCTAGATAAGGTATTTAGGCCCCTGCTTCTCCTGGCTATAAATTTCCGGAGTGGCCTTTTTATTGCCTTGATTTGCATAAGGCTTCTCTTGAATTTGAACTTTGTTCTTGAATTCTCAGGTAATCCAATCCAAAGCAAGCAGGAACTGCCAGCAAATAAATCATGGCTATAGATAGACTCAGAAACTTGGGAAGAGGCCATTTCCTCATCCCTTTGACCTGGCCACATTCCCTCAGATTCTATTATAGACACTTCTGCCAAATGCTGAAATGCTCGGTGAGGCAGGGCTGAGAGCTTGTCCCTCTCACCTAGTAGTCCAGAGTGGGGCACGCCATCCTCATTCCTAGGAGACCCCTCTTACTTTCCAACTCTTCATCTGTTTGAGCCTTGTCTCCCCTGCATTCCATGACGCTGCCTCTGTGCACCCATCTCGGGATCTGCTTTCCACCTCTTTTACTTTAGCTCCTCTGAACTGTGAACCTTAAAGCCAGAGGACAAGTCTGATTCATTTTTGTGTCCTTTGCACCTAGAAAAAGACTAGGTGCTATAGTCTGAATGTTTGCCTCTCCGCCTCTCCACTCTCATTAATATGTTGAAATTCTAGCACCCAAGGTGATGTGGTAATTCCCATGGGGTATCTGGGAAGTGTGTAAGTCATGTGAGTGGAATTCCTTATAAAAGAGGCTCTGGGGAGATCCCTTGCCGGTCTGCCATGTGAGGCATACAATAAGTCTACGATCTAGAAGAGGGCCCTTACCTGATCATGCTGGACTGATCAGGTAAGTCCCTAACCTTGGACTTCCATCCTCCTTAATGGTTGGCAATAAATATCTGCTGTTTGTAAATCACCCAGTCTGCGGTATCTGAAGTAGTCTGAAAACAGACTAAGATAGTAATGCTTAGTAAATTCTCAGTAAATGTTAGCTAAAAGAATGATTCCTCCCGTTGTTCTCTCTCTTTTCATAGCTTTTCCACTTTCTTCCACTGGACCCTTCCCTTAGCACAAGTTCATGTTCAAATTCCTCATATTGTGAAAAACTCTCCCTCTATCTGCTTTTCTCTCAAGCCACTAATCCATTACTTTCCTTCTCTTCTTTATTTTCTTAAGAAGTCTGCCCTCTGGTTTTCCACATCTTAATCTCCTCTTCACCCCTAAATCCAAGCCATCTGGCTCAGGATTAACCAACCATTCCACTGAGCCAGCTCTCCACAAAGTCACCAGTGATTTTCATGCCAATTGAATTCAAAAGTTTTGCTGTGAAAAATTAGAGAACATAAATGTAAAGAGTATGGCAGATAGTAGATGCTTAGTAAAATGGTAATTGTTCTTACCTGTCTTAGTTTCCCTAACATTACTCACTTCTGGTATCTCTTTTAAATCATTTCCCCCTCCTTCTCACCACTCATTGTAAAGGTATATAGTTTTATCCTAGCATGTTGCTCTGGAAAACCAAAGCTCAGGGCAAAATTTACATGCTAAGGTTTATTGTGATGTTCAATAAACAATATTCAGGACAAAAATAAGGGAAAATCAGGAAGGAAGGGAAAGAAAAGTAAAGGTGGTGGTCTACAGAGCTAGCCACAGATTTATAAGATACAGCTAATTGCTTGGTTATATAGGACTGAGAGATCATGTAAAATGCCTATATCGTGTCTAGGAATCATTTCTCAGGGAGAGGAAGAGAAAACTGCTGACTCTTCCCCTCTATCTTGCATGGGTCAGCTTCCTTAAACCACGTGTGTGTGCTAAGTCCCTTCAGTTATGTCTGATTCCGTGTGACCCTGTGGCCTGCAGCTGGCCAAGCTCTTCTGACCATGGGATTCTCTAGGCAAGAATACTGGAGTGGGTTGTCATGCCCTCTTCCAGGAGATCTTTCTGACCCAGGATCAAACCCACATCTCTCGCATCTCCTACACTGGTCGGCAGGTTCTTTACCACTAACACTACCTGGGAAGCCCTGAATGAAACATTAACTCCCTTGTATTTCCAGATTATATCCTGGATCCTCAAAGCAGTCTTGAGAGATTGATCTCAGTCCATAGCAAGCGATTCAGTTTATTTTGGAAGTGCTGTTGACTGAGATTTCCTGTGGATCTGGTTAAGTCAGACCTGAGTGTCATAGCTGCTGCAGCTCCTGCTACAGCAGGTGCAATAAAGAAAGTACAGAAGTCTGGCCCACATACTTGGGGAAGCTGAAGCAGACTACTGCATCAGGAGATAGGCTCACTGTAATGACTAGCTCTCCACTGAGTGGAGAGGCAGGAAACAAGTGGGCCAAGTGAGTCTGGAGAGGTATTCAACTGGATTCAATCAAGAGCTATGTTTCAAAAACTTGATAAACACAGAAGAAAGACAAAATAACCTATTTATCCAGAAGTCAAAAGCAATGCTGCAATTATTTTGGTATTGCAAAAGACTGGTATTTTCCAGTCTTTTTCCTTACACATATAGGTTTTTCTTTTTTTAATTTGAAAGGATTTTCTTACTTTCTGATTGGAGTGTAACATATGGAAAATGTACAGATTAAGTGTATAACTTGATAAATTTTCACAAATTTATGTTTCTTTTTAAATTAAATCAATAAATAGATAATTACTATCACCCCACAAGTTTCCCTTCTTGCCCATTTCCAGTCACTACATCTCTAAGGGTAATCACTATCTTGACTTCTAACAAAAATAGATTAGTTTTCACTGGTTTTATACTTTATAAAAATGAAATTATACAGTATATATACTCTTTCGTGTCTGTTTTATTTCGCTCAACAGTAAGTTTGGCAAATTTATTCTTACTGAGTGTAGGAGTAGTTAATGCCTTTTCACTGTTGTATAATATTCTACTTCCAGCATTTCTATTTAGCATTTTTTGGCTCTTTTTCTTTCATGCCATTGCATTCTTTTTTTTTTTTTCACTTGTAATATTTTTTCATATTAAATGAAAAAAGATTGCTAACACCATTCATATAATATGCATTTTGAGAGTAAACTCAGATAAAGCATTTTCCTTTTTAAATTAATTTATTTTTAATTGAAGGATAATTGCTTTACAGAATTTTGTTGTTTTCTGCCAAACCTCAACATGAATCAGCCATAACTATACATATATCCTCTCCCTCTCAAACCTCCCTCGCGCCTCTCTTACCATCCCACCCCTCTTGGTTGATACAGAGCCCCTGTCTGAGTTTCCTGAGACATACAGCAAATTCCCATTGGCTATCTATTTTACATATGGTAATAGATAGCCATACTTTCTCCATACATCTCACCCTCTCCTCCCCTCTCCCCATGTCCATAAGTTGTTCTCTATTTCTGTTTTCCATTGCTGCCCTGCAAATAAATCCTTCAGTACCATCTTTCTAGATTCCGGATGAAGTGAAGTGAAGTGAAGTTGCTCAGTCGTGTCCGACTCTTTGCAACCGCATGAACTGTAGCCTACCAGGCTCCTCAGTCCATGGAATTTTCCAGGCAAGAGTCCTGGAGTGGGTTACCATTTCCTTCTCCAGGGGGATCTTCCCAACCCAGGGATCGAACCCTGGTCTTCCTCATTGTAGGCAGACGCTTTACCATCTGAGCCATCACACACAAATATATATATGTATTCATATATGATATTTATCTTTCTCTTTCTGACTTATTTCACTCTGTAAAATAGGCTCTAGGTTCATCCACCTCTTCTGAGTCAGTTTGGGTTTATGGGAAGCTAAAGACTGTTTCTGATGGTCTTAGGGAAGCACTGTTTCTCACTCATTTAAGAGCTCTCAGAAGTTAGTTCTCTGAAGAATGTGGTAGCTGATATGAAGGCTAGAAGTTTCATAATCATTCGCCACCATGAGGAGGTCAACTTCAGGATGAAGATGTGAGATTGAAAAGCACATAGAAGAAATGGAGAGAAAATGGGATCCTGACGACATTGTTGAGCTGCTGGATCAAACTAGGCTTGAAGCCTGTCTTTGTGAGCTCATAATTTTCCTTTATTGTTGAAGCCAATTTAAATTGGGTTTTCTGTTAAGGGCAACATAGAGTCTTAATTTATCTATGGGTCACTACAGGGAGCTTTGGGAACACAGAAGAGGGGCACATAACTCAGTCTGAGTCAATCAGGGTGAGAGAACTAATTCTTAGGTAGACTGTAAGGAGTCTGGGGCCCTCAAGGAGGAAGGGGTTCGGGGCCCTCAAAGATGAGAAAGGGGTCCAGGGTTCTTGAGGAAGAGAAAAAGACAAACATTTTTTTCTACATGCTTTTGCCTTAATCATAAAAAATGTTTTTTCTTTATTCCCAGAGCTAATGGCTCAAGCTCTGTATGTTTTTCCTCAAGCTCGTGCTGCTGCTAAATCGCTTCAGTCTTGTCCTACTCTGTGCAACCCCAGAGACAGCAGCCCACCAAGCTGCCCCGTCCCTGCGATTCTCCAGGCAAGAACATTGGAGTAGGTTGCCATTTCCTTCTCCAATGCATGAAAGTGAAAAGTGAAAGGGAAGTCGCTCAGTCGTGTCCAACTCTTAGCGACACCATGGACTGCAGCCCACCAGGCTCCTCCATCCATGAGATTTTCCAGGCAAGAGTACTGGAGTGGGGTGCCATTGCCTTCTCCATCAAGCTCTGTACTAATGATTATAATAAAAATGTATCTTGCTCGAGGACATGTTTCTCCTTCTTAACAAGAACCTTCTGACTAATCTTGTTACCTTCAGAGGTATGTTGTGGGAGTGGAGACTTAAATTGAAGAAAGTAGGGAAAACCACTAGACCATTCAGGTGTGACCTCAATCAAATCCCTTATGATTATACAGTGGAAGTGAGAAATAGATTTAAGGGACTAGATCTGATAGAGTGCCTGATGAACTATGGGCAGAGGTTCATGTCCTTGTACAGGAGACTGGGTTAAGTTAGAGGGATTTAAAAAGAAACCAAAAAGAAATTTTAAAAAATGAAAATAATTATTAAAGATTTTAAATACAGTAGATGGATTAACTAGCAAATTAAACAAACCAGAAGTGAAAAATCAGTGAACTGGAGGTAGATATGAGAAAATTATCAAGGATGAAGCAGAGAAATACAGGCCAGAATATGGAAAAGTCATTGAGACACATGAAGAATAGCATAAGGATTTCCAAACAACTTCTAAAAGGATTCCCAAAAGCAGATAATATGAGAATGGGGAGATAAAGTATTAAAATAGGAAATATCTGATTCTTTTAAGATAAGATTTGAGGCTGGATTTAGAAGGCAGAAAAAATTCTAAACAAGATAATATGTAGATATATCAAACTGCAGAGCAATAAGGATGATGAAAATATCTTGAAAGAAACCAGAGTAAGAGTTTACCTTTACTTACAAAGACCACAAATTTTGTATTGATAGCAGAATTCTCACAAGCAAGAGTTGAATCCAGAAAACAGTATACTATTTTCCAAGAATTGAGAGAAAACTGTCAACTCTGAATTCCATAACTTATAATGAAAAATTTTAAATACTACAAAAACTAAATTTTCCTTTAAAGATGATATTTAATAAATAAATACCTCATCTCATTCTTCTTCCTCCAGGCTCCTCATAGGCTAAACCCACCTAAAACCCATGGAACAAAAAATGACAGCTATAGTACATGTAGGTTGGGCTCCCAGGAAAGTATATTTTTAAAAAGAGTATAAATAGATCTGGAGGACTAGACAGAAGTTCTTCCAAGGTATGTAATATCCTGTTGTGAAGTATAAATTATTAAGTTTTGGGATAACTATGATATGATATATATATGTGAGAAGGAAATGACAGCCCACTCCAGTATCTTTGCCGGAGAATCCCATGAACAGAGGAGCCTGGCAGGCTACAGTCCATGAGGTCACAAAAGAGTCGAACACAACTGAAGCAACTTAGTGTGTGTGTTCCCTGGTGGCTCAGAGGTTAAAGTGTCTGCCTGCAATGTGGGAGACCTGTGTTTGATCCCTGGGTTGGGAAGATTCCCTGGAGAAGCAAATGGCAACCCACTCCAGTATTCTTGCCTGGAGAATCCCATGGACAGAAAGGCCTGGTGGGCTACAGTCCACGGGTTGCAAAGAGTCAGACATGACCGAGAGACTC
>SJXQ01001565.1:146548-162625 GCA_006408695.1 Aepyceros melampus | reverse complement strand
TTATAATGTATGATACAAACAAAATAAAATAGTATACATTGATATGAACAAACAAAGGAAAATAAACAAAACCAGAAGAAGGCCAAGAAATCAATGTGGAAGAATGGAGTTATAAAGTCGCTGTTTGCAGCCATTATCATGATAATTGATTCAGGCAACAATCAGCAATGAACACTAAAACTAGTGGGTAAAATCTGATGTTGTTGTTTAGTTGTTAAGTTGTGCCCGACTCTTTCACAACCGCATGACCGTAGTTGCTCTATCCATGGGATTACCCAGGCAAGAATACTGGAGTAGGTTGCCATTTCTTTCTCCAGGGCTCTTTCTGACCCAAGGATGGAACATATACCTCCTGCATTGGCAGGTGGGTTCTTTACCACTAAGCCACCAGGGAAGCCCTAAAATTTAATTAGGTGCAGAGTATTTACATAGTCAAAAATATCTCTTTTCAAATAACCTTTAAATTATAAGAGAAACCATTAATGTTTGAGTAGGGAAATTTGGTGTAAACTACCTTAACCAAGTGATAAAGTTAAAAGGAAAAGTGATATCATGAGCCTTCTAAAATAACACACTGAGGACTCATTGTTCAGGCAGCAAATGCATAACTTGAGTTTAAATAGAAGAAAACTTTAGACAAGTACAAACTGACAGTCTATGAACTAATTTACATGTACTTATCAAAAATGTCAATTTCATTGAGAACCAAATATAGCTAATTGCTTTAGGTTTAAGAATATTAAAATGACAGGGCAACAAAACAAAATGTATAATCTTGAATTACATTCTGGACTACAAAAAAAAAAAAAATTCTCTAAAGGACTCTAACTGTATAATTGGTGAAATCTGTTTACATCCTCTAGCCCGTATAAGAATACTGTGTTAAACTTTGATAAAATTCTCTAATTTTGATCAGTGTATTGAGGATATGTAAGAAATTATCCATGTATTTAGTAAACAAAGACAAATATGTTCAAGACAGGTATGATATCTGCAACTTATTATAAAATGGATTTGAAAAAATTTATACATAGAAAGAGAGAATATGATAAATAATGTAGCTGAAGTTAACAACTGATGAATTTAGATAAATGATATCTGAGAGTTGTTTTTTTTTTTTACTATTCTTAAATATTTAAATCTGAGTTATTTCAAAATAAAAAGATAATCAAAGACAAACAAATCAATTTGGAAATATAAAACCTTACTAATCTAACTATCTAAATCTTAGAAATCACCATCATTTAAAATAAGCTTACTGACATGAGGCAAATTTTCCATGTGTAATATATATGTGGGTTAAACTATGAATGGTCAAAAATCTAGTTCAAAAAGTCAGATATAAAGGAGCCAAGTTTAGCTAGCACACCATTTCCTTTTATTAAAAATGTACCTTTGTTTCCACAAATACATAATAGAGCTTTGAATTAAATTGTCTTAAGACTAGTGGCTGTTTCGATCTTTTCAGCAAACCTGCAAATGTTTTCAAAATATTTTTTTTGTGTTAATCTCTTTCATTATAATAGTGTCAATAATCTACCTGCAATCATTTTTCCTCTTCCAATAATATTGTGCTTTTGTTATTAAAATATTTTATTTATTGAGTAAAAATATTTGATGTCACTTATCTCTTCAATTCTCAGAAATAAAACAGAAAAAAACAGTGGCACTCTCTCAGTTCATAAATGTAGTAAGTAGCCCATGGTGGCACGCGAGGCTCCCCAGAGCTGACTGTGTCATCACAGCGGAGGCGCCTATCAGGCAGGTAGAGCCATGGCCCAGGCATGCTCCCAGAGAGGCTGGCTTTCCAGGCCCTGGTCACTGACGGGGGTGACACGATGCCCACTTACACACAACGCTGCTTTCTATTCATTGCCCTTGATTCTTGTTTTTATTTTCCCAGCCCAGTTTAAATCTCACTGAGCACTATAAATGTCTACCACCACCTCCTTCTTACCCCATGAAGAACAGAAACAAAATATGGCCACCTGAGTTAAGCTTGGAAAGTATCTCGAATAAGGAATTTTACTTCTTAGTCCATATAACACTAACCATCTTTGAACAACCAGGTGGCATGAAAAATAAACTCGAACTTTAACTTTTGATATCCTAATATTAACAACCTCTTCAAACCCTGCAACAGCTAGAAACCTTCGATTACGCACATTGATTTTGTCACCAAGAAAAAATGACTTGGTTGCCTAACATCTTAGAAGGGAATCAGGTAGGATGGGATGGAAGCGAATGTTATGGATGATGACTGAAACAGAATGGAATTTATGTCCCAGGGAAGGACAAAGTTGGCTGTCCTCAGTCATTTACACATGATGAAGTATATGAAGCATTTCTGTTAAACAATAAACCTTGGTATTGTGAAGAAGTACCCCTTCACCAGTATATCTCATATAATAAGAACCCACCTTCTAAAGCTTACATTCAGCAAATACAAAAAATTTTCAAAAGGTTAATTTGGGGTTTGAGCTAACCGACAGTTTGGATTTTGTGGAAAGATGTGGGTCAGAGAGGATGGTAATAATTTTAAAAGGCACTGTATAATAAAAATACAGTAAGTCTCCTACTTATGAACCTTCAAGTTGCAAACTCTCAAAGATGCAAATGCGTGCTTGCATATCCCATCCTGTAAGTTCAGGATGTTCTGGCGTACATTGTCACTTGTGTGCACCCTCTACAAGTGGTTGTGCTTTTGTGTACATTACTGTACAGTATGATTTAAAGCCCAGGATGTCCAGAAGCAAGTGTAAAAACAGTGATGTAGCTCATATTACTGTACTATTCAAGGTACTATACTGTAAAATTAAAAATATTTTATTTTTATGTAGTATTCACATGAAAAGTATTATAAACCTATCATATACAGTACTGTATCAGTTCAGTTCAGCTGCTCAGTTGTGTCTGACTCTTTGCAACCCCATGGACTGCAGCATACCAGGCCCCTCTGTTTGGAGTCTGCTCAACTCACAGAACTTGCTCAAATTCAAGTTCATTGAGTCGGTGATGCCATCCAACCATCTTATCCTCTGTTGTCCCCTTCTCCTCCTGCCTTCATCTTTCCCAGCATCAGAGTCTTTTCCAATGAGTCAGCTCTTCGCATCAGGTGGCCAAAGTATTGGAGTTTCAGCTTCAACATCAGTCTTTCCAATGAATATTCAGGACTGATTTCCTTTAGGATGGACTGGTTGGATCTCTTTGCAGTCCAAGGGACTCTCAAGAGTCTTCTCCAACACCACAGTTCAAAAGCATCAATTCTTCCACACTCAGCTTTCTTTATACTCCAATTCTCACATCCATACATGACTACTGGAAAAACCATAGCTTTGACTAGATGGACCTTTGTTGGCAAAGTAATGTCTCTGCTTTTTAATATGCTGTCTAGGTTGGTCATAACTTTACTTCCAAGGGGTAGCATCTTTTAATTTCATGACTGCAGTCACCATCTGCAGTGATTTTGGAGCCCCCAAAAATAAAGTCTCTCACAGTTTTTATTGTTTCCCCACACTTGCCATTAAGTGATGGGACTAGATGCCATGATCTTAGTTTCCTGAATGTTGAGTTTTAAGTCAACTTTTTCACTTTATATATATATATATATACACACATACACACTATATATAGGAGAAGGCAATGGCTCTGCACTCCAGTACTCCTTCCTGGAAAATCCCATGGACAGAGCAGCCTGGAAGGCTGCAGTCCATGGGGTTGCTGAGGGTTGGACACGACTGAGCAACTTCACTTTCACTTTTCTCTTTCATGCATTGGAGAAGGAAATGGCAACCCACTCCAGTGTTCTTGCCTGGAGAATCCCAGGGACGGGGGAGCCTGGTGGGCTGCCGTCTATGGGGTCGCACAGAGTTGGACACAACTGAAGTGACTTAGCAGCATACTATTTATAGTTATATATATGCTAATAAGTATATACAATATACTATATAACAATATTATATAGGCAATAGCATTAGCTAAATACCTAGGCTAACTCTGTTGGACTTATGAACAAAAAGGACTTAACCAAGAAAATGGACTTAATGAACATGCTCTCTGAACATAACTCACTTTTATGTAGGGGACTTCTTAGACCAAAAAAGAACAATGATTTCATCCAAGCAAGAAGGAAATACATTTGGGAAAAAAGAAAAGAAAAAGAGAGAAAGCAGCAACTGCAGTCTGGAGTAGAAGTTTAAAGCAATGTCAAGGGCAGTTCTCAAATGACAAACACTTGCTGAGTCTGATGTCTACAGAAGAGCAGTTTTTATCCAATCTCACATGGCTATACCTGGAAGAGAGACAAGGGTAAGATTTCACAGAGATAGAAGACAACACAAATGATGAATGAAGAGAACCAGACTGATACATAAGATTTATCACATCAGATTCAGGGGAAACTTTCTGAACTTATACGTTGTCTACCTGGACATATTTCAACACCCATTCTCCCAACATTTAAATGCAGTGCCTTGGTTCTCTAAATGGGTAACTATGGGTATAATGCCAGTTGAGCTATTTCAAATTCTAAAATATGATGCTGTTTAAGTACTGCACTCAATATGCAAGCAAATTTGGAAAACTCAGCAGTGGCCACAGGACTGGAAAAAGTCAGTTTTCCTTCCAATCCCAAAGAAAAGCAATGCCAAAGAATGCTCAAACTAGCACACAATTGCTCTCATCTCACACGCTAGTAAGGTAATGCTCAAAATTCTCCAAGCCAGGCTTCAACATGTGAACCATGAACTTCCAGATTTTCAAGCTGAATTTAGAAAAAGCAGAGGAACCAGAGATCAAATTACCAATATACAATGGATCATCAAAAAAGTGAGAGAGTTCCAGAAAAACATCTACTTCTGCTTTATTGACTACGCCCAAGCCTTTGACTCTGTGGATAACAACAAACTGTGGGAAATTCTTCAAGGGACTACCAGACCACCTGACCTGCCTCCTGAGAAATCTGCAGGTCAAGAAGCAACAGTTAGAACTGGACATAGAACAGACTGGTTCCAAATCAGGAAAGGAGTATGTCAAAGCTGTATATTGTTAGCCTGCTTATTTAACTTATAGGCAGAGTACATCATGAGAAATGCCAGAAGGATGAAGCACAGCTGGAATCAAGATTGCTGGGAGAAATATCAATAACCTCAGATTTACAGATGAAACCACCCTTATGGCAGAAAGCAAAGAAGAACTAAAGAGCCTCTTGATGAAAGTGAGAGAGGTGAGTGAAAAAATTAGCTTAAAACTCAACATTCAGAAGACGAAGATCATGGCATCTGGTCCCATCACTTCATGGCAAATAGATGGGCAAACAGTGGAAACAGTGACAGATTTTATTTTGGGGGGCTCAAAAATCACTGCAGATGGTTACTGCAGCCATGAAATTAAAAGATGCTTGCTCCTTGGAAGAAAAGCTATGTCTAATCTAGACAGCATATTAAAAAGCAGAGACATTATTTTGACAGCTAAGTTCTGTCTAGTCAAAACTATTGTTTTTCCAGTAGTCAGTATGGATGAGAGAGTTGGACTTTAAAGAAAGCTGAGCACCGAAGAATTGATGCTTTTGAAAATCAATGTTGGAGAAGACTCTTGAAAGTCCCTTGGACTGCAAGGAGACCCAATCAGTCCATCCTAAAGGAAATCAGCCCTGAATATTCACTGGAAGGACTGATGCTAAAGCTGAGACTCCAAAATTTGGGCCATCTGATGTGAAAAATTAACTCACTGGAAAAGATTCTGATGCTGGGAAAGATTGAAGGCAGGAAGAGAAGGGGATGACAGAGGATGAGATGGTTGGATGGCATCACTGACTCAATGGACATGAGTTTGAGTAAACTCCAGGAGTTAGTGATGGACAGGGAAGCCTGGTGTGTTGCAGTCCACGAGGTCTCAAAGAGTTGGACATGACTAAGAGACGGAACTAAACTGAACTGAACTGAGGAGTGCAATGTGTTCAGCATCTCTGGTGAAGAAGTCAAACAGTCATAGGAAGAGAAAGACTTCAATGTCATACCTAAGCCCTGATTTTTAACATGAAACAAGAGGAAAAAGCTGGCATACCCCTGATATGAAATTCAAAATGCTTATATTTGTACATCACTCTGTAGTATAAAAGTTTCACTAACAGGAGAGCCTCACAAAACCTCTTGAGTAGAGAAGGCAAATACCTACCGATTTTGAACTGTTTGCTTTCAACAAAGGAAGAACTTACATGACTTTACTCATGACTTTATGGATTACTGAAGATTTTATAGTAGATTATCTGACACTAAATCAGAAAAACAAGTCCCTGATCACATGTATCATGGCTACACATACAAACTGGAGATAAACCCCCTAATCCCTCTTGTTTATTGCTCTTACTATCTTATTATTCACGATAGTCTATTGAGCACTGACAATCTGAAGTGAAGTGAAGTATTAGTCACTCAGTTGTGTCCGACTCTTTTGCGACCACATGGACTGTAGCCCACCAGGCTCCTATCTCCATGAACTTCTCCAGGCAAGAATACTGGAGTGGGTTGCCATTTCCTCCTCCAGGGGATCTTCTCAACCCAGGTATCCAATGCAGGTCTCCTGCATTGCAGGCAGATTTTTTTATCGTCTGAGCCAGCAGGGAAGCCATAAATCTGAAAGTTCCTAAAAAGTTACCATAAATTAAATCATCATATTAAAGTTACCATAAATCCGAAAGTTACTATAAAGACAATCTGAAAGTTACTATAACAAGACCTTCATTTATCCTCACATAATTCAGTAATTTAACTATCAGTGCTCTCCTTTACTTAAGAGAAAATGCAGACTGTCTTGTTTCAGTTCTTATTACTAATAATTGGTATCCTTCATGACTATGTTATACTGTGGTTAACCAGTTCATGTCACTTTCAGCCCAATAAGGCTCATATCTTGTATTGTCATTCATGACAATATAGGTAATTGTACTTCATAATTGGAAAGGTTTTACTATTTCACTATGACTATAAAAACTGTGCTATTTTGATCAACTTTCAAGTTATACTAAACTAAGACCAGAAACAGCATAGTCATAAAGCCACAGAATTACAGTCAATCCTGAAAAAATACTCAGACAATGCCTGGCTCCTATCACCTCTGTATTCACCATTACTCACTATTTTTACTGCAATCACTTGTACTCTGCATGCCTAGTCAAAAGGCAGGCCAAAAGAACTCCCAGGGTGGTTTATGCCCCTAGGAGCAGCCATTAGCAAATGAGACAGGACTTTATGTCTAAATATTCATTTTACTCGTAGCTAATTGTGAGAGATCTCTGGGGCATGGTCTAGGCAGTGCCCCAGGGACCCAGTGGGAAGAAGCTCCAGTTGCCCATAGCAGAGCCTGCCCATCAGTGATCCTTGAACTGGCTGTCTCTTTTTTTCACTTCCTTACTGCCCTTTCTAAGGATCACTTCTCTCTGAAAAAATACTTGGGTTTCAGTGTTCTACAACATGAAGTCATCGATTTAGGAATTAGACATGGTTTTACACATTAAGAAGAGGCAGCAACTGCATTTTCATATTCCACAGAAATATATTCTTTGTGCTTCTTCTCTTATAGTAAATATATCCTCCAAAGATAATGAAGTAAACTAGATTTTCACTTATTATTGTAAATCAGCATCATGGGCTGCATTGTCTCTCCTCACGCCCCTCCCAACATCAAAATTCCTACATTGACGGTGACCATATTTGGAGATAGGATCTTTAAAGAGGATAAGCAAGTTAAAATGAAGTCATTTTGGTGGGTCCTAATACTCAGGAACCAAAGTCCTTCTAAGAAGAAATCAAGTCGAATGAAGACTGAAGGAGAAGATGGCCATTCACAAACCAAGGAGCAGAAGGCGTGAGCTAAGACCTCAGAAGGAAGCAACCTGCCAACACCTTTATCTCGAATTTCCAGCCTCTAGAATTCTGAGAAAGTATCTGTTTAAAGTAATTTTTAAAGTAACATTTAAAGCAGTGTCAGAACATTACTATGCCAACAAAGGTCTGCACAGTCAAGGCTATGGTCTTCCCAGTGGTCACATACGGTTGTGAGAACTGGACGGTAAAGAAGGCAGAGTGCCGAAGAAGTGATGTCTTCCAACTGAGGTACTGGAGAAGACTCCCAAGAGTCCCTTGGACTGCAAGGAGATCAGACCAGTTAATCCTAAAGGAATCAGTCCTGAATACTTGTTGGAGGGACTGATGCTGAAGCTGAAACTCCAGTATTTGGTCATCTGATGTGAACAGTTGACTCATTGGAAAAGTCCCTGATGCTGGGAAAAATTGAGGGCAGAAGGAGAACATGGTGTCAGAAGATGAGATGGCTGGATGGCATCACTGATGCAATGGACGTGGACAACCTTTGGGACATGGTGAGGGATAGAGAGGCCTGGAGTCCTGTAGTCCCTGGGGTCACAAAGAGTCAGACATGACCAGGTGATTGACCAACATCTGTTTAAAACACTAAGTCTCTGATACTTTGCTGTGGTAACCCTAAGCAAAGTAATACAGTCAGAAACTGATGACGGTCAGATATTCTCATTGTATTACAAGCACCAGTTAAATATATACAATAATATTAATGACAACAATAAAGAAATTATCATGTATATAATACCTATTATGCGCCCGCAATGAGGCTAGGCCATTTACCTGTATTATTTATAGCTATGGTAACAAATGTGTATTTCAGAAAGACATGATTGTCCCCATTGTGCTGAGGAGAAAATGAGAATTTCAGGAGAATAAATACCTTGCTAGGGTCCCACAGATACTTATAAAAGAGAGAAATACAGTGAGATTGCAACTTATATTTGTGTATGAGTCACTTAAAATACATCAGACTATCTGAATCTAATCCTTATACTATTACTGATGTATAATCAAAGATTAATATTTTCATTTCTCCATAATGTAGTTTCTTCTTTAGTAAAAATTTTTTAAAAATGCATTTATTGGGACAGTAATAAACTACAGGGGGAAAAAGGGTAAATTTCAGAACACATTTAAAGATACTTGCATAAAACTGAAAAAAAAAAATTAGGTGAACCAAAAGAACTTATTATTCAAGCCGCTGTTACAATTACACAGCAGTGACAAAGCAGCCCTTCCATGTTCAGTTTCATCAGTGTTCTCAGCGTTACATTTTACTCTTTCACTCTGAGCAGTAAGTCACCCACGTTCAATCTCTCCAGCAAAGTCAACCTAATCAGCCAACAACAGGGAGTTCACAAGTGTACAGGGGTTTATTATTCATCATGTCTGTGAAGCAGCCACTGTAGTCCTAGTGATTAAATATTTAGTGACGGTAATATAGGCAACAGAGAAAAGAAAATACTGCACTTCTTAAATGCCTTGGAAAGCATATTGAAGGCAGCCAGTCAATCACATGAGTGACAGGGCTCTGAACTACCTCATTAAAGGCGTAAAATACAAAATGTATTCCAGATCATTTCCACTCCCTCTCTCCCCATTAAGACTACTCGGGACTCTCTTGTTTGGATGTTATATGTAGAGTGGAGTGAAACAGGGGCTTCCTTCACAGCCCAGTCAGTAGAGAGTCTGCCAGGGACAAAACAGTAGAAGTGTGTCATGCACCACCAACCCTAGCTGGACTCGATGCATCGTCTGCTGCTGCTGCTGCTGCTGCTAAGTAGCTTCAGGCGTGTCCAACTCTGTGTGACCCCGCAGATGGCAGCCCACCAAGCTCCCCCATCCCTGGGACTCTCCAGGCTAGAACACTGGAGTGGGTTGCCATTTCCTTCTCCGTGTATCATCTGAGGGATGACTAATGCTGAGGAGACTGAGAGCTGCCTGTCTCTCAGACCACCTGACAGCCGACTCGAGCCCTGGGAGAGCAGAATATCCTGTGTCCACTCCACTGCCTTCTTCCCAGAATAAACTAATGCATTAATGCCCCGGTCTCTAGATCTTTCTAAACTAGATTTATGCATAACTGCAGCAAGGTATGGGGGAAATACTTGCATCTTTATCCCTTGAAGCTAGTGCAAGCCATCTCAAGTTTGCATATGAAATTGTGGGTTCATGTACACACATTAGACCTCTTCAGACTCCAGAAAAGGCAGAACTGATCCAGAAATGCAGAATCTGCTGGATTTGTAGATCAGGTGCATGTGCTTAAGCTGGGTTACTAGACATGGGTCAAGGTCACACACTAGGGGTTCAGGCCATATTAGGTGGGCTCACTCTAGTTTTAAGGGACAGTGAGAGTGCTACAGGCTAGAACTCTCTGTGTACTCATGGGGTAAAAGGATTTTGGCTCTAACTGCTGTGTCCATCTGCTACTCTATCTCAAACCCTTGAACTAGCTCCTTCTTTCTACAGGGACATGTAAGCACAAGCATTAGCAGCCATAGGGAATTCTATTCTGTACTAAGCAGAGGGTTATAAACTCTGGGCCATGTCCTTCTGCTTCACTGGGAAGCACTGATCTGTGCTCCTCTCTCGGCTATCACAGTCGTTCTTTGCATTGTACTGCTTGTCCCTACAAGTCTCAGGGGTCCTACAAGGAGACCCCACAGAAGAGTGTAATCACATAAGCATGTGTCTTGAGATCAAGGGCCCAACAATGACTATTCCTGGAACACACTCCTCTTGAGTATCCATGCTAATTTGGGGCCCTTTACCAGCACTGGCTTAATCTCAACCATCCCACTCTCCACATCCTTCTGATAATGGGGCTTAATGATTCCTCCAGATTTCATTTATTATCTAGTCCTACTGAAAGGACTCTCATTTTCCTGACCTCTACAATCATTCCATCTTTTCAGAAGCAAAGAAAGAGCATTAGGTTCAGTTAAGATGACGGTACTCTTAAAAATTGATGCACACCTCTTCTACAACCTTTCCCAAGACTTTGAACCCCTATTCTATCATTTCCCTGAAAGTCACATGGGGAATGGTCCTGAGTTCACACATCTGTCCTCTGCGTCTCAAGGTCTTTGGTTCCTGCTACACAAAATTACAAAGGAGCAGGGAGCGATTTGAAAAATGGTTCTACTAACTATATAGCCACATATATATTTTTTTAATCACACATACATTTCATTCTGAAACAGATAGTCTAGCCCTGCACATTGGCCATATAAATAATCAGAATCAAGCAAACAGTTTTCTAATTTTTGTGTATATGAAGAATAGCTGAATCCATCAGTTAATGGTAGCATCATTAAATGTGCATTTGTCAAATAATGCCTGAAATTCACCTTTAAAAAAAAAACTGAAGACTGCAGGGAAAGATCCTTTTTTCATTGAAGGATCATTAATACATTTACATTTTAAAATTACATCCCGAGGGAGCCTGGAGAAACTAGTTATTTCTTATTTTAAGTGTCATTTGGTATTCCCTTTATTGCCATTCCTCTGTAGGTCAGGACAGTATAAAGAACTTGAGACGTAACCCACCTGATGACAAAGATATAAAAGTCAAAAAGTTCCAGTAAGGACAGAGATATTGAACTTGTATGAGAATGAAATACATTACCCACAGTGAGCTTCAGATTCTCCTTTCTGAGCTGTGAAACAAAGGTGTTTAAGTATAAGCGATGCCCTACTGTCAAAAGGAAAACCCCTCACCCCTTCAAGGAAGATGTCTTTCTAATTTTTTTTTTTTAATTGTGCTGAGTTGCTTTTGCAAATGGAGCCTGCTTTGTCCCGCGGAAACAGAAGCCCTGTTTCAGAAACAGACAGTTTTTAAAAAAATAAAATAAAAAAGCATTTAATGTGACCATGGCTTGGGTTGACTTGCTGTAGCCCCAGGGTCCAGCTTGGGACTTGAATAGAGTCTGTGTGGCTGGTTTCCAGGGTCTGCTGCTTCATCATATAGCAAAACTGAATTGTTTTGATGAGAGTTGGTGAATACGCTATGTTTGGACAGACTGGGTCTGTTTTTAGCCATTAAAAGGGGCTATTAAAACTGCTGAGCTGTCATTAGAGCACATTGTGAGGTGCCCAAGACAAAGCAGCAAGAAGTAAATTGGCTTTTCCTGCATCCAGAGGCCCCGAGTCTGGAAGGACATCGCACTGTCAGACGACCTCTACTTAATGGCACAGAGCAAAACCAACACTTGTCCAGGTGTGAGTGAAAGGAGCTCAGCTTGAATTAGACTCTGGAAAAGTGCTTTGGGTTAAAAGAAAGAAAGAACAAGAAAAACACAGCTTCAGATTTCAAGTCCTGGTCAGCAAATTGGGCAACGTTCTCTGGGTTCAGTCTGTGTTATAGCAAAACCTCATTAGTTTGAATAATTGGGAGAAGGAAAAGTGTCAAGCTCTCCAAACTAAAATAAGGAGTTATATAATATTTTTGGCCCACTGCCATTGTATTACTTTATAGCCTCCAGCTAACAATTGTTATTAACCAAAGAGCCTATTTAATGTCCATAGTCTAAAAGAGCAGTTTGTAATTAGCACATCACTGCTGGTACACAAAGAGAATGCTTTGCCTTTTTTCTTCCAACAGTCTTCAGTGGGCTAAACATTCCTTTCAAACTCTCTTTGCACTATCGATTTCATTGGTAAAACTAGTTAAAACACACTAATAAAACCTGTCACAAGATAAACTTTAGCTCTGTCCCCATCTGAACAATCTGGAATTCTGATGTGGTCTAAATTAGTAAGTCCTAATAGCAAAATTTTTGTGGTGTTTTGCAATAGAAGAAATTTGATTCTGCTGAAAAATCAGAAAAGCAGTGTATTTCCCTTCCTGGGTCCCTTTTGTTCCCTCCTTCTCAGAGTCCTGAGCAAACAGCATTGTTCTACTGGCTCTTTCTTATCCACATTTAAATACATTTGAGTCTTTCCTGCCTTAAATGTTTAAGTCTCCCTAAACTTCATGCCCATCTCAAGGCATCACCTTCTCTCTTTCTTAAAACCAGATTTCTAGAAAGTGTCACCTAACCTTTGGCCTCCTACTCTTACACTCCACACTCTTAGGCAACGGAAATTTGACTCCCTCCCTTATCATTCTGCTGAAATCACTCCACCTCACAGAAATACCTGACATTCAGTCCTTATCATATTTCACTTTTCTTCCTATGCTAGAGAGGACCAAAAGACAAGGTTGAATAGGAATTGGAACAATAGGCCTTGTTAGAGTATTTCCAACTGAAAAGAGAATACTTTTATTTTTTTTCTTTTTTAACCAATCAACTGATGTTTTTGGTTGGTTAAGACGTTTTTTAAATAATAATGAGGAGATTCAGATGGTAAATTAGGAAGATGTTGGGCTTACCTTCCTTCATGAACACATCAAATCACAAGTACTAGAGAAAAATCCTTGCTGAAATTGAATGGGGACTAGCAGAACCAAGGCTGTAAAAAAGACCCACATGGAGTCTGGTAGGATTGGATGAGAAACAATCTGGTTGGAATCCACACCCCTAGCAGGGGACACTGGAGAGAAGAAGGAATATCACAGGCTCAGGGATCCTCCACCCCTCCCCCAAAGAGTGAGAGGTTTGAGATACATATTGGTTAACCCAGTCCTCATGTCCAACATGAGCTCCCTTAGTTGGAAAACCAATGGAGCTTACCTGAGGCCCATAAGAAACTGAGACTCTGTCTTTAAGGAGCAAGCATAGACTTTCTCACTTCTGGTCACAGAGGAGACATCAGATTTAAAAGCGCCTGAGGCTCTGGGCCACTGGCCAGGACCACCACAGCACAGCCCCCAGACCACACCAGGTTTCTGTTCCAACCCCTCTTCTCTGGCACTGCTCCCCACAAAGACAGAGCCCGTCACTGCCAACAAGACCGTGCAGAAGCATAGGGAGTGCTGGCTCAGATCCCAGCCTCTGGCTGCCGTGTGGGCACACACTTAGAAGGGAGAGAGGTCAGCTACGAGGTGGAAGCCACGACCTCCAGAGCATGTGTCCTTATGCATTCTCGGGAGTGAGCGAGGCTCCCTCCAGAGCACACTGCCTGAGCACACGTCCCGGTGCACACTTGGGAGGGAACGAGGCTAGTTCAATGGTGTGGCACTGTGCTGCTGCTGCTGCTAAGTCGCTTCAGTCGTGTCCGACTCTGTGCGACCCCATAGACAGAAGCCCACCAGGCTCTCCCATCCCTGGGATTCTCCAGGCAAGAACACTGAAGTGGGTTGCCAGTTCCTTCTCCAAGGCATAAAAGTGAAAAGTGAAAGGGAAGTCGCTTAGTTGTGTCCAACTCTTAGCGACCCCATGGACTGCAGCCCACCAGGCTCCTCCGTCCATGGGATTTTCCAGGCAAGAGTACTGGAGTGGGGTGCCACTGCCTTCTCTGTAACAACCTTTAATCAAGGTATACACCTGTTGAAAGCCTTCCCAGGTGGCGCGAGGGGTAATGAACCCTCCTGCCGACGTAGGAGACATACACATGCAAGTTCGATTCCTGGTGGGAAGATCCCCTGGAGGTATACATGGCAACCCACTCCAGTATTCTTGCCTGGAGAATCCCATGGACAGAGAAGCCTGGCAGGCTACAGTCCATGGGGTCGCAAAGAGTCAGACATGACTGAGCATACACACGCACTGGGGAAAAATTGAAATCAACCCAGAAAGGTAGACACAAGCCCTCAGGACCTGACCATGTCCTAAACCAAAGCAGAGATTTCCATCATACCCAGGAAGAACCCAACTCCCTCAGGGCTTCTGCTCCACCCTATGCCCCCTACTTCCCAACTGGCCAGTGATGGACATTAAGCCCAGGAGAAATCCTATGTAACTAGCTCTGGTTCTGCTCCCTCTGACTCCAGCCCTACCTCCCACCAACGTGGTTAATGCCTGCACATCCTGGAAGAAGCCCCGGCCCATGTTCACTTCAGGTCCAGCTCTTCCAGCAAAGGCACTGGGAGTGATGCTCTCACTCAAGGACATGCCTTCGAGGTAACTGTTTCACCTAATTTCACAGAGACAGAGAAAGACAAAGTAAGAGGAAGAGAGAGATGTTTCAAACAAGAACCAGGATTAAAAAAAAAAAAAAAAAAAAAAACCTGGAAAAAAAGATAATGAAATCTAATGGACCTGATACAGAGTTCAAAGCAGTAGTAATAAGAATGCTAACTGAACTGTGGGAAAGAACAGATGGACACAATGAAAGTTTTAATGAAAACCTAAAAATATAAACAACAACAAGCCAGAGCTAAATAATGCAATAATTGGGTTGAAAAATATACTAGAGGGACGATAAGGCCAGTATATCCCCTAGTTATTCTCATATGTCCTCTGCAGTAAAATGGGTTTATCAATCCAAGACAAAATTGTGTAGGACATCTGTTGATAAGTCAGGTATTCTGCATGTTACTCCCTTGCAGGAAAATCCAACTCATATCCAGAACAGATACTGATTCCACTAAGGCCATTCTTTGCCTTCCCTTTCACTTGTAAATGAAAGGAATCTGGTTTAATTGATTGGTCTCTGGGAAAGGTGTGCCAGACAAAATGACACCTGAATTTAAATTTCAGATAAACGTGAATGATTTTTGGTAGAAGTATGTCCCAAAATGCTTATACGAAAAAGTAACATTGTTTATCTGAAATTCAAATTTAACTGGGCATCCTGTAATTTTATTTGCTATGTCTGGCAACCCTACTCCAGGTAGGCATCTGATCCACCCAAAGAATGCTGCCAGATGAATTCAATCTATATCTGCTCTTGGCCAGTAGGACACTTAGCAGTGGCCATAACTACATCAGCCTTGGTGCGAGGAAGCCCACACAGTTAAACACATGAACAGCCATCATTCCTGCCCATCATTCCTATCTCTTTGCCCATCATGATATAAGAGTGAATGAAGAGAGGTGTATGACTTCCACAGAATAAGCCATCCTGCACATTTGTTCTTTGAGAGTATTCTCTAACATGAAACAGGGAGATTCAGGCATTTTCATGCCAATCCAATTAGCCCAATATCAGGCTGCTTTTCTAGAATTCCTTGACCAGCACAACTTGCCATTTCCCAGGACTGCAGCATATGTCGATAACTTCAGTCAATTATCTCTCCAAACAAAGTGAATGACCAACTGTTTGTCTCTATCTCTAATATAAAGATTTTATTTCTACTCTCCTACAGTACTAG